>BLSH010243752.1:43876-67481 GCA_018402905.1 Glandirana rugosa
TTTATTTTTTGGGTCGATCACTAATTTATGGTGGCTTTCTTTCGAGATAAACACACTTTTTTAAATATTTTTAAAGTAAACCCATGTCACAACGTACTGGCGTTTTCACAGTCTATATACACACAGATAACTAGATTAAAGACGTTTTTTAAAATAGAGACAACCAAAACGATAATATATTAAAACATATAAACATACCTGTAAGAAATTAATGACAATAATTTATAATTATTATAAATGACATAAGAAGTATAAAGTAAAATGTAAAACATAGAAAGTAAAATACAATATAAAGTACAACCATGATAAAGGTACTAACAGAACTGTCTTAGTCAATTTAGTCACTCAAATGAAATATGAAGAATACAGTAAATATTATTAATATTTAATAACAGTAATTAAAGAATGTCCATACAAATATACAAAATTATATAATAGCAAAACCAACAGAGATAAAATTTTTTGCAGAAATTAGATCAATAGACACACATATATCTGACACTTTTGCGGTCATGCAACACTGTACCCAAATGAAATTTTTATAAATTTTTTCACACAAATAGAGCTTTCTTTCGGTGGTATTTAATCACTAGCTGGGTTTTTTATTTTTTTGCTAAAAAAAACAAAAAAATACCGAAAATTTTGAAAACTTTTTTCTGTCAGCAAACACAACCCCACTGTGTTGTGATGAGGAGGCACTAATATGCCGCACTGATGGGCACTGATACGTGGCACTGATATGTGGCACTGATGAGCACTGACAGGTGGCACTGGTGGGCAATGATAGGCGGCACAGATAGGCGGCATTGATAGGCGGCACTGGTGGGTGGCACTGATGGACACTGAAAGGCAGCACTGACTGGCATCACTAATGGACACTGATTTGTGTCACTGATGGGCACTGCTGGGGCTGTACTGTAATCAGGGCACTGATGATCAGTGCCCTGATTACCTGTACAAGTCTCCCCTGCAAGGAGATGCCGCTGATCAACTCTGCTCTCCTCACACTGTCAGTGTGAGCCGAGAAAAGCCGATAAACGGCACTCCCTTGTTTACATGTGATTGGCTGTGATTGGACATGGCCAATCACATGGTTAAAGAGCGGCGTAATCGGCTCTTTACTGTGATCGCGGTCACGCCCTGTCCTAGGAACACAGCACGACCATGACCATCCCCAGCGGGCATGCAACAGCAGCAGTTCTGGGGCGTCGTCATATGACGTAAACAACTAACTGCAATGATCGTGCGGTCCATACCCATTTCATCCTATGGGACATCATCTGGGGCATGCCCCAGGGGCACGATCATGCCAGTTAGTTGTTTTTACTATTTAGCCGGCTATCTATATTTTATGTAAGGAATTGCTTTCTGTTTTATGAAATAAACCTCCCCACTGGATATCACACCATGTGGAGCTCTCTGTTTTCATATACATCTATTACCCTCTGATCACAAGTGGATATTCCTGGGATCTCTCCGCGGTCGCGATCTGATTTGCTGCAACCGGATCCTGACACTTAGGAATTCTCTTGGGATCATTCCCAGACAAGCCTGTTTGACTCACTGGCTGTATGGTTATTCGGGTCCACCTTATCTGGTAAGCTTACATGTTTATCCCCCTCTCTGCCTAGCGGCACCGCCACCTTGGAATTGAATGTTTACTGCACTACTCCACGAGGCTGTCACCATTTCGGATATATCAGTCACCGATTTTTGATTACACTTAAGGACTTAATTGTACAAAGAAATTATTATTTTTTTCACTTTTATCACTTAATTGAGAATATTTGCACTATAAATCGATATTTCTCATTATCAATTGACTTTTCATTATGATTTTTTTTATTATGAATTGATATTTATCTATTTCCTTCATTTTATTTTTTGACATATATGATATATGCATTTTGTGTCACTTTTCAGTTTTTAGCGCTGCTTTTTATATATTTTTTCACTCTATTTTGAAGCCTATTAGAGCCTATGGCTCTAATCATGTGCTTCAAAGAAAATGCATGAATTTATCCATTTAGCATATAGGGGGTGGCCCTATAGAGGGGGCGGCCCCTGTGCACCCTTAATGGATGGGCTGCCCCTGCCCAGGCACACCGGCACACCCCCTGTGCACACCAATGTTCTGCACAGATTTATTCAGTGATTAAAAGACACTCATTCTTAGAGAAGCTTTTTGATATTGAGGAAATTAAATCTTCCCCTTTACCATCTTATAGGAGGGGAGAACTATTAGTATTTTGTTTCGTTAAATTCGATTAATTCATTCAATTCATATTCCAGATTCATATTAGCGATTCGAATTTGGGATTTGTATTTGGGATTTGTATTCGTAATTTTTCTAATTTTCTTCAAATTTACTGTGTTTTATTCAAAATATTCTATTCGATAAACTTTGAATTGATCAAATCAAAAACTTTAGTTTTCTTTTTTTCATTTTCAATGTGGCAAAGTGAACAAACAAAGGAAAAATCTTCATCAAATGATTAAAATGACTCTTTAAATCACCTTTGGCTTAACTAAAACAGCATAATTTCAAAATGGTACTCTAATAACACACACAGTCTTTGATTTCAGCAATATGTGTACAGTTAGAATGCGACTGAAGTTCGATTCAAATTTCCGTCCGAATTTCTGAAATTAGGACGAATTTAATTTCGTTATTCAGAGCATTCAGTAAAATTCCTTTATATTGTAATTTGGGTATTCAGACATATCCGAATCTCCGAATAACGAAAACTTTGTATTAATTCGGAACGAAACGAACCACACATGTCTAACTATTAGGGGCATCACTATTAAATCTGAATTCCAGAGTGAGAACGTGATGGTAGTACCAACATTTTAGGTCCAAAAAGAAACGGCTCTTTCCCCTGCTTATCTTGTGTCCAGTATGATCAAGGGCAAGTTTACACAATCCTATTGAGTGAAATCAATTGATATTAACTTCTTGCTGAACATATAACATAGATATAGGGTGGCAGGGTGGCTATGCTGCGCTAGATCATGTACTAGGTATGTCATCTGGCACGTCTGGGTAGTGGGCGCGTGCGCATCGCCAGCGACTTAGCTGTGCTGTCGATCAGTGGGTGCAGGCCCATGGATTACTGCTGGCACCCGCCGATCGTTGCAAATTTACATGTAAACAAGGAAGAGCCCTGTCCTGTCATTGGGGAAATAATGAATGTTCTTTCCCCACAAAGTAGGGAATAAAATCCTTTACTTGCCTTATTAAAAGCAGCACACACACACTACATCAAAACACTGGCTAGGCACACATTAAACCCTTTGATTGCCCTAGATGTTTAATCTCTTCCCAGCCAGTGTCATTAGTACAGCAACAGAGCATATTTTTAGCACTGATCACCGTATTAGGGTAGGTTCACACTTAGGCGACTTGTCAGGTGAGATATTAGCTGTAATGCTAGACCATATTATGTCTTAAATTGAGATGATTCAAGTGTTGCTAATTTATGGCCCATTAGAGAATTTGCTATATAATGAATGTGATTAGGATTTCATTTTCATGCTTGTCTTACCTGATGAAGGATCCTAGCAAATGTGAAACATTGTTATTTTTGATGTTTTTAACTCGCTTAATAGATATACAAGGTGCTGCAGATTGGATCTTTTTTCGTTTTTTATTTTTTATATATTAATTTAGATGATCTCCATTATGTGCTCTACACCTGAATGATCAAATTACATGCCAGGTGTGTCCTGTGGCCTGTCTCATTATATATATATCATGTGTATATATATATATATATATATATATATATTGTAATGTTGGGGGTTGTTTAACTCAAGTGTAGCGCCTGTTATTGAGTACATTCACACCAAATAATTCCTTTTCAGGGCTTATTGGCCCACTTTTAATAACGAAAGTTCAGAAAACAAAACAGCACGGTTTCCCTCGCAGGGGGTTTTCACCATCAGCAAAAAATAGTTGTACATTCAGCCTCCTGGCTTACACATGCAGTATAGCAAATAAGGAAAAATACCAAGCCACCTGGCTCTCTTTAGTATCAGAATCACTGCTCCGGCTCCCACCTGGAGCCCTCCTGACTCCTGTCAGCAAACTCAAGTTTGGGTCTCTGGTTTTCAGTGCAGACCTGCACTCTTGGGCTTCTCCAGTGCACATGCACACCCTGGCTTCTCCCTTGCAAGCCTGGACTCCTCGGGAGGGTGGGGCCCAGTACCATGGTCAGGTGTCTACAAATAGCCCAGCACACACCTGACCAGTCAGTGTGCTGGTGGATCACAAAACGTGGACCCAGGACTGTGGATTTTATCCCACCCGGATCAGGTCCCAAAACCAATTTTCCTATACAAATAGGAAACTGAAAAAACAGTTTCCTCCCCAATATGCTAACTTCCTGCAGCCTCTCAACCCACGTGATTGAGAATCCTGTGTCCTTTGCCTGGTGCGGTACCACACTACCACAATATATATATACACACACTGTATATAAAAATCTATGGCTATGGGCGGTCAAATCTCAACAATACCCATTTTCAAAATCAACTATAGCAAGTCGGAGATTCTCCCCCTCATGATTTCCCCTGAAATGTGTAATCGGTTGAAAGCCTCCTTTTTTCTTCACTTGGTCTTGGTGTTGCTTTTCCCTGAAATGCTTGGGAATTTATCTCCCAGTCCAATTCCCTCAATTATATATCAGTTACTATGTCCCCCTAATCTCCATGATCTGGTCTGATTTGTTAAGGTGGGACCGTACCACCTTCTCTTGGATGGGCCGAGTCAGTATATTAAAAATGAATGTGTTGCCGAAGATTCTTTTCTTCCTACAGATGGTGCCTATATCATTACCCAGATCCTTCTTCTCAGCTCTCAACGTCCTGTTTTTAAAATTTATTTGGCATGGGCAGAGCCCATGGGTGGCCCTCCGCAACCCTGCAACGCCACAAGAGCATGGGGTGAATGTGGGTTCCATCCCTCCGCAGATACCATGAAGCAATAGCCTTGCATATTGGACTAGCATCATAATGTCCACACTAAATTATGGGTTCCTTTGGAAAACATTTTTAGCCAGTCGCAATCTGTCCCACTCCCCTTGGCTCTCCAGAGAGTACTAGGGTCTTTCAGACTCTGTGTCCCCTATCACCCTTCATGCGCTGAAAATATTGGATGCTCTCAATGCTCGGGGGTCATTGTCTCCTCCGATATCCCCCTTTGCCCCTACGGGTGGCTTCCCCGGTTTGCTCCTAGGGAACACCTCTCTTACTTTCATACTTGGGTGAGGGATGGAGAGGTGCGCTGTGGTAGGTTCATACAGGACCGGGGGGATGGTCACCTTGGGTTGGCTTTGTGACCAATTTGGCCGCTTCCCATTGGATGACTGGCGCTATAGAAAGTTGCATCATTTTGTCTGCTGCCTGCCTCAAAGCCATCATACCCTCATCCTCCATGACTCCATATGAGAAGCTATGCATGTCGGCTACCCCCATCCCCCATTCTATCTCCGTCCTGTATGAGATGCTGCAAATCGGCAGAGCCTCGGGGTAAGCCGGCCTATATAAGGGAATGGGAAAGAGACTTGCAGCATACATTTATGGAGGTTCAGTTGGACCACCTGTACCCCCTTACCCATGTGAGTTCTGTGGACACAAAGATGCAGGAAAATTGCTTGACTCATTGGTATAGAGTACCTGGCAACTTGGCTAGGATATTTCCAACAATTTCTGATGCCTGCTGGAGGGGCTGCGGGCAAAGGGGCGCTTACCTACATATTTGGTGGCAGTTCCCAGTGCTCCGGCCATACTGGCAGGATACCAGGGCCTAGATCAATGTGATCCTGGATGTTGAGATGCCTGATGCTCCCTTGGAGTTTCTGCTTCACGTGCCATCTATTCCTCTCAGCCACTACCGCAAGTCAGTTCTACCGCACCTTTTGAATGCCCCCAGGAGTTTGATATCTGTTTACTGGAAAACAACCCATGTTCCTGGACAAGCTGATTGGATCTGCTTGGTAAATAACATTATGGCGGCGGAGGAATGGATAGCAATGTGTAAGGGCTGCCATGAAAAGTTATACGGAATCTTGGCCACTTGGATACACTACACCTCCAGTGCTTCACAGACCCCACAGCTTTGAGCCCCAGGTCCCCATGCAGCTTAATATTCAAGGAATTGAACTAGTTTAGTGTTGTTAAAGACTAGGGCAGACTTGCCTGGATCCATGGAATATTTTTGGAATTACCATCCCTTTTCTCAGATATAGCGCTGGCGGTTATGTTTTTGTCCTTTTAGTTTTTGGTCTTGTTACTTGTACAATTTTATTTTGTTCCTTTATTTCTTTATAGACTGAGCTGCCCCCTGCCCTCCCCCTTCCCTTTCCCACCCCTTTCATTACCTTGACCCATCCTGGCCCTCATAAACAAGCTTCATTACCGGAGTAATAACCCTTGATTGGTAATATGTGGGTATTTGACTGCATATAATAACATGTATTAGTGATAGATTGTACCAAGACACCCTGATTGCTAACTTCAAGTTTGTTAGCCTTACCCTCTTGTCAGTTTGGGCTTCCTTCTCTTTCTCCCTCTGTTTTTTGTTTGCGAAAACTAAACAAACAATACCACTAAAAGCAAAATGGATGGGAAGCTTATTAAGAACTTGAGATGCCTGAGAAGAACATGCAATAGTGGACTATGTGAAAGGCAAATTTCTAACTCGACAACAGTTTTTAACCACTTAAAGACCACCCGCCACAGATATATTGCAGTACGGCTCTATTGTGCGAAAGAACGTACCTGTTTGTCTTTTTGTGCAATCGATACTGTGAGTGCATGCACACACCTGCTGAATGCATGCATCCACCGGCCACCCATGATCGCTCCACAGAGTAAACAAGGCAGATTGCCCTTCTGACAGGGATATACACAGAGATCTTCTGTTCCTTGTAAGCAGGAAAACGGATCTCTGTGTTCTTCCTGTCAGTCCATCCCCCACACCATTAGAAAACACTCCCAGGGAATACATTTAACCCTTTAATCACCCCTGATAACCCTTTCCCTGCCAGTGTCATTTATACAGTAACAGTGCATTTTTTTTAGCACTGATCCCTGTATTGGTGTCACTGGTCCCCAAAAAGTGTCACTTAGTGTCAGATTTGTCCGTCACAATGTCGCAGTCCCACTAAAAATCACTGATTGCCGCCATTACCAGTAAAAACAATAAAAAAAATTGAAAGTCCATAAATCTATCCCATAGTTTGTAACCACTATAGCTTTTGAGTAAACCAATCAATATACGCTTATTGGGATTTTTTTACCAAAAATATTATAGAAGAATACATACTGGCCTAAATTGATTAAGAAATTAGATTTTTTAATTTTTTTTGGATATATATTATAGCAGATGATTAAATACCACCAAAAGAAAGTTCTATTTGTGGGAAAAAAGGGCATCAATTTTATTTGGTTACCGCATGCACGATTGCGCAATTGTCAGTTAAAGGTAAGCTAGTGCCATATCACGAAAAATGGCCTGGTCATTAAGGGGGTAAAACCTTCTGTGGCTGAAGTTTTTAAAAAGGAATGTAAAAAATAGGGGCCCCAAAGAGATCTAGCAGTTGTAGCAATTGTAGTAGCAATTGTATAACAATTTCCTTAAATTTGGTCTGGATCAAGATATATCAAGACCCTCTACATCCAATTTTATTAATCACAGGAGGTGGAATCTGTATAGTGAATATACCCAAACACACAACTTAAATGAATTTCAATAAAAACCTACATTAGCAAAATGTACATTACTGTTTGAAATCAAAAACTAGGCAAGTACTTGAAAAACGAATTAACATCTACAATATATTGTAAACTATTCCAACTATATAATTTTGCATGCTGTGTTTTCCCAATTAAAGATATCTAGGTGTGCCTAATACACATTATCAGTTTTTTGAGGAGGAGGAGCTCGCTGTACTAAGTATGTAATGTTAGTACAGCAATCTCCCCATTGAGCTATCATGTTTTGACAGGGGGACTGCCCCCCCCCCCACCAGAACACACTGACAAGTGTTTCAAGTCATCGGCTCCCAGTACTGATCAGATGCTGGTTTCTGTTGAACCGGCCGATTAGGTCTGTGTGTACCAGGCTTAGGGAAAGCTGAAATGAAGTGAGTCATATGAATTTAGAATTTTATGTCATTTTAGCAAAACATTGTCTTATTTATTACAGGCATTTACAATGGTGCTGAAAATTTAATGTAAAGTCATCATCAATTAATCATTACACAATGATTTTTCTCAAACACTCCACCATCTGAGATCCTGTCATTGGCGTCAATGTCCACCACAGTATATGCATATTTAGCACTGACTTGTGCCATTAGCACAAAAACCTTTATAATACAAACAACAAACCTTTATAATTAAAAAAAAAACAAGATCCAAAACTAAGTGGTGGATGTCTAGAAAACATTTAAAAACGGTATGTGTAGACAATCTTCTACAAGGAAATTGTAAAAAAAATAGGACATTTTACAACATCAAAAAAAAAATTAAGAAAAATACAAATGAGACAGAATATGAAGTTAAAAATATATATAGGGAGCAAGAGAGATATAGGGGAACAGAAGATAGATAGATAGATAGATAGATAGATAGATAGATAGATAGATAGATAGATAGATAGATAATAGAGAGATAGATAGATAGATAGATAGATAGATAGATAGATAGATAGATAGATAGATAGATAGATAAACATTTTATTTGAGATCGTACAATCAAGGCATCAACTAGAAACATTTTATGAAATGTGGTAACTCAATCTGCTCTCTGATTGCTTTTTAGTTAGAAATCAATTGTACTTACATGGTCAATCATAGAAATCGCTTTATTATTGGTACATGTGTAGCCGCCATAACTCTTTTGTTTTATATGAGAGATTTAAAACATCTTCCAGGCTTTAATTTTCTGTATGTAACCACAGTGCTTGCAACATGTGATTGTAATACATCTAGGTATTTGGTAGTGGCCAGAACTGATCTAAAAATATTCATCTCCCATTGACTTCAGTGGAGTTTGAATTAACATTCAGAATTTAATCACAGCCCAGTTAACCTCCCGCAAACGGAAGCCAGGTACACTCGTTTTATCCCTACTGCCTTCTAGTTATGTGTATTCTGATATACTGGATTTAGCAGTTTCCCTTTGCACCTGCAATAATATAAAAGTGCAACTACTGAGACACTGAAAAATGGCTATAATGTGTTATTTGAAAAGTTATATTTCTGTTATAATTTGTTTTAAAGTACCTAATATTTCATTTTTTATATGCTGCATTTATGTCCATATGATCTATTCTTAAGAAATTCATCTTTTCCATCTTGATAAATTTATCTGAACTGAGTAATAAAACAAAACTGTGATTACACTTAATGGAAAAGTTATATCAGGCTTTGAATTTATGAATTTATTAATAAAGTTTGGTGTCATTATTCTTTTCTAAACTGTAGTCTAATATTAACACAATTAACTTTATACAGTCAAACCAATTTTTTTTTTCTTATTTGCTATTTGGTCATCTTTTGGCTAAAGAGTTTCAGCTGCAGTGAGCTAGCAGTAGGCGTGGTGTGATGCATGGTTTCTTGCATCACACAGTTCTATTTTTTTTTTTGTTAACTTTCTTTGAAGTGCACAAAGTGTCACCGAACTGGAGCACAGTGCATTGTGCTGATCTACGTTGACAGGCAGTGCCTTCCTGTGAGCTGCAATAAAATGCAGCGTGTCTGCATTTTATTGCAGCTCACTGCACTGTACTTCCAGGCTGTATTGCGATGAGAAAGAGTGAGACACAATTGTTTTCTATATGCCCTAGCATTGACTGGTGTTCTTCCAGTGCAGAAAAACACCAGTCACTAGTGAGAAATGGCCCTGAAGAGTGACCCAAGTGCAGATTGCTCTTCAGGGAGCTCCACAGAAGAAGTCAAGAGTGTGTAGAGTGATGCTGGGAATCAAATTACTTGCTACACACTGCAGAGTAAGTACAGGCAGCTCAGCTCTCCCTCTCCCTGGAGCCTACTCCTGACACACAAAGCAGAAATAAAGGGAGATGAGGAGTGCAACTGTGAATCACTCCGCTGGGGACTGTCATTGACTGGCTGGAACTACAGAAGCAGCACATGCACCTGGCTGCTTACTCCCATGCAGCCGCTGCTCCTGCTCACATCCCAGTTTAAAAATAGTTCCCCCCACTGCCTGTGTCCATCAGTGGAGGTTACGGTACAAAGTTATGGACATAAAGGAAAACAGCAAAAAAAAAACTCTCCACCCAAAAAAAGAAGAATAGGAATATTGAAAGATCAAAGTATCAATTAAAAAGGAAATAAATAAAAACTAAATAAAAAAATTGATTAATTGAGAAAAATGAATAAAATAATAAAAGTCCATATGTGATCTGACAAGACCTTTGCTGAGATCTTACAGGACTTGCAAGCAAGGGAACAAAGGAACCAAAGTTCAATGCAGGAAACCAAAATTGTACATGTAGATGTCACTTTATTGTAGAAGTCACTTTGTAATAAGCCACTTGGTTAAAATCATGATGAATAATTAAATGAAATGATCATGTTGGTTTTATGTGTGTAGCAGGATCCACGGGTGGATGGCTCAATGAATCTCCAGGACAGGGAGGGAGAAAGCTTCTGCACACACCAGCGGATGCCAGGGGAATATGAATGTGAGTACCTGTCAGCAGCCACTGGGTCAACGTGACAAGGAGGCCAGATCCTGTTCATCTGTGGGAGGGCTCCACTAAAGGATGGCTGTAGAAACCATTGAAAGAGGACTACAGACAGCCATGACAGGACACAGAAGACCGCTGGCCAACTGCGAGCCTAAGTGAAACGCCGCTGGTAGATGAAAAAACCGGGACACCACACATACACAGGATGCAGGGGTCACCGGCAATACAGATGACATGGAGAATCTATAACGGCAGAATCTACACCACAGAAGGCAACCAGGTGACAGCACAAAAAGAAGCCCTGGGGGGAAGCATGAAAAAAATGCCTCCAGCTGCATGAAGAGGATCGGTGTCAGACAGTACAGCTGGCCCTCCTGGGGGGAAGCATGAAAAAATGCCTCCAGCTGCATGAAGAGGATCGGTGTCAGACAGTACAGCTGGCCCTCCTGCTGGGCAGGTGTCTGGGCCCCATTTTGAACTGATGAAGCCTGAGCCAGGAGAGCCCTCTGTACTGCCTTATCAGTGGCCCTGCACACTATGGCCTGCATTTTGTAGCCTATTCATTAAATAGGCCATAGAGTGTAACCTGTAGTACCTCATGCTGTTTGATACCACATAGAGAACTTCATGATTGGATGAGAGTCCAGTCACATGACAATTTTACTTTTCTTCTAAGTTTCCATTCAGAATAATTGTGCTCCACTGGCTTTGGAGTACTGAGGTCAGAGGAGCTCTAAGCACATTTGTGAAGCAAACAACTGTGCTTTATAAATGTGCACATTATTTTTTCAAAGTGTCTGTTGATTCATTTTTGAGGTACAGCTACTGATGTTATAATGGTGTTGACATTTGTATTGTAAGGCCTCATACACACGGGCGTATATAAAATAATAAACAAAACGTCGGGCCCGACGTCAAGGAAAAAAAGTCGACGTTTTTCGGCGTTATTCATTGGCGTTTTTGAGCGCTAGTGAGCGTCGGCGTCCATAGACGTTTTTTAAAAAAAAATCATTCCTCTGCTATTTTTCAACCTAAAAACGTCGGCGTCAAAAAACGCCGGAAAACGCCGGTACAATATTAGGTGGCGTTTGTTGGCGTCTGTTGGCGTCTCGTGGCGTTTTGCGGCGCTTTTTGACGTCGATGCAGCCAAGGAACGCGCTGGTCGTGGGTTCTCTGATACGCCGACGCCATCTACAGCTCAAAAACGCCGACGTTTTTTATGTGGCCATTGACTAACATGGGGAGCAGAAAAAAACGTCAGTAGACGCCGGCGTCAAAAAACGCCCGTGTGTATGAGGCCGTGTGTATGAGGTTTTATAATAAATAAGCAAAACGCCAGGTCCGACGTTTTTTAAAAAATCAGCGTTTTTTGCGGCGTTTTGCATCGGCGTTAGCGAGCATCGGCGTCAATAGGCGTTTTTTAAAAAAAATCAGTCCTCTGCTATTTTCAACCTAAAACCGCCGGCGTCAAAAAACGCTTGTTAACGCCGGTACGGCGTTAGCGGGCGTTAGCAAGCGTTTTGCCAATTGGCGTCAAAAAACACCAAAACGCTACAGCTACAGAACGCGATGGTCCCGCGTTCTAAAAACAGCTCACCAATGCCGACGCCCTCTACTGCTCACTAACGCCGGCGTTTTTAGAAGGCCATTGAATAACATGGAGAGCTGCAAAAAATGCCTACAAACGCCGGCGTGCAAAACGCCCGTGTGTATGAGGCCTTATAGTTACAATACTAATGCTGTAACAGTGCTGTTTTTTATATTATAGTGCTGATTCTGATTTTTTTGTGATGTTACCCATATCAATTGCTACTATTAATTTTATATGGCCCTGCGTCTGATATTAAGTTATTGTTGAAGTGATTAAAATGGAGTATTATTTTAAATATAAGAATATATTTGTGTCTAAATATCCATATAGTGTTGTCCCTTTCAAATCCATTTTCTTTCTATTTTGTAAGTGGGTATATGTAGATTTTATTGATTATATATAATATATACAGTATCTCAAAAAAGTGAGCACACCCCTTACATTTTTGTAAATATTTTATTATATCTTTTCATGTGACAACACTGAAAAAATGACACTGCTACAATGTAAAGTAGCGAGTGTACAGCTTGTATAACAGTGTAAATTTGCTGTCCCCTCAAAATAACCCAACACACAGCCATTAATGTCTAAACCGCTGGCAACAAAAATGAGTGCACCCCTAAGTGAAAATGCCCAAATTGGGCCCAGGTAGTCATTTTCCCTCCCCAGTGTCATGTGACTTGTTAGTGTTACAATGTCTAATGTGTGAATGGGGAGCAGGTGTGTTAAATTTGGTGTTATAGCTCTCACTCTCTCATACTGGTCACTGGAAGTTTAACATGGCACATCATGGCAAAGAACTCTCTGAGGATCTGAAAAAAAAAAGAATTGTTGCTCTACATAAAGATGGCCTAAGTTGTAAGAAGTTTGCTAAGACCCTGAAACTGAGCTGTAGCACGGTGGCCAAGACCATACAGCGGTTTAACAGGACAGGTTCCAATCAGAACAGGCCTCCCCCATGGTTGACCAAAGAAGCTGAGTGCACGTGCTCAGCATCATATTCAGAGGTTGTCTTTGGGAAGTAGACATATGAGTGCTGCCAGTATTACTGCAGAGGTTGAAGGGGTGGAGGTCAGCCTGTCAGTGCTCAGACCATATGCCGCACACTGCATCAAATTGGTCTGCATGGCTGTCGTCCCAGAAAGAAGGCTTTTCTAAAGATGATACACAAGAAAGCCCTGCAGTTTGCTGAAGACAAGCAGACTAAGGACATGGATTATTGGAACCATGCCCTGTGATCTGATGAGGCCAAGATAAATTTATTTGGTTCAGATGGTTTCAAGCGTGTGTAGCAGCAACCAGGTGAGAAGTACAAAGACAAGTGTGTCTTGCCTACAGTCAAGCACGGTGGTGAGAGTGTCATGGTCTGGGGCTGCATGAGTGCTGCTGCCACTGGGGAGCTGCAGTTCATTGAGGGAACCATGAATGCCAACATGTACTGTGACATACAGAAGCAGAACATGATCCCCTCCCTTCAGAGACTGGGCTGCAGGGCAGTATTCCAACATCATAACGACCCCAGACAACCACTGGCTTTCTAAAGAAGCTGAGGGCAAAGGTCATGGACTGGCCAAGCATGTCTACATACCTAAACCCTATTGAGCATCTGTGGGGCATCCTCAAATGGAAGGTAGAGGAGCGCAAGGTCTCTAATATCCACCAGCTCTGTGATGTCATCATGGCGGAGTAGAAGAGGACTCCAGTGGCAACCTGTGAAGCTCTGGTGAACTCCATGCCCAAGAGGGTTAAGCCAGCACTGGAAAATAATGGTAGCCACACAAAATATTGACACTTTGGGCCCAATTTGGACATTTTCACTTAGGGGTGTTCTCACTTTTGTTGCCAGCGGTTTAGACATTAATAGCGGTGTGTTGAGTTATTTTGAGGGGACAGCAAATTTACACTGTTATACAAGCTGTACACTCACTACTTTACATTGTAGCCAAGTCGTATCTCTTCAGTGTTGTCACATGAAAAGATATAATAAAATATTTTCAAAATTGTGAGGGGTGTACTCACTTTTGTGAGATACTGTGTGTATATATATATATATATATATATATATATATATATATATATATATATATATATTTTTTTTTTTTTTTTTTTTTTTTTTTTTTTTTTAATTATTATGTTATTTAATGATTGGTCCTTAAGAAGTGAATCTAAAATGTGACCATTAAAAATTAAGAGATGACACAGATAAAAACAGATCACAAATACACATAAAAATGCTTATACATATAAATGAATTTGTATGGCTTACAGATTAAATTAAATGGATAATTAACTAAACAAATATTAAAACAATATGCAGAAAATTTCATCTATAAAAATGTTCTATTCAGATAAATATATTCATGTTTGTTTTGAATAATGTTAGAATTCATTTAAGCAATCAACCAAATCTAAATATGAAACAATATATTCAATGAAAAATGTAACATCAACTTTATATTAACAGTGGGATGTAGAAATAAAAGCACTGATTATGTGGAATAGTCCTTTACAGGAACTTTTCTAGCAGATTCAATTGATGATTTTGGGGATTTATCCATGAATATGGATTAGAAGGGATTTTTTTTTTCCTGTTTGAACAAACTGCATCAAGCCTTCATCTGGATCATATAGAGGTTAGAGGTTCTGAAAATTTAAGGTGGATAATAATGTATTGGTTTTAAGCATGAGTCCTTTTAAAACTTAGCTGTAATTGTTAAAGATTCTCTGATTGCCTTAACCTTGTGTAAGCTCTGTGTTGCATGATGTCACCCCTTCATCATGTGACAATTGTGGGCCTGGTCATTGACTACCCAGTCCTGGGTGCTGTAGAATTGGGTATTTTTGATCGCTCATATGGGGCAATGGAGCAGCTGGAGAGTAAGTGAAGGGGAGTATAAGACATTCTGGGGTGAGCTTTAATAAGGTTCTGTCTCTTTGTTGTTTAATTAATAATAGATGGCATTATTAAAGTGTATGCATAGCCCCATTTCTTTTGTTTTGGACAGAGTAGAGAAGGGTTGAAACCTATGTAAGTTTACTTTTTTGCAGTGTGTCACATTGGGTAGATTTATATCAACTTCTTGTCCCAGAAACACAATAGGAAGTGGGAGAAAAGGGATTTCTTCTCGTAGACAACTATCAGCAGGACATTTGTTCTAATTTGATGATTTCAATCACCTCATGCTCTGGTAATACCTCTAAAATTCTAAATTTCTGTAACCATTTTTTCTCACTAACTATGGTCACTAGGATAAATAGAAATTGTGAATTTACTGATTGGATACAGAGGCAACAATAAAAATCCAAATAATTTCCAAAACTAGAAATAAAAAAATGCCTTTACATACACCTTAATTCTAATCGGTGTTTCATTTAACAGGTTCCCCACCGCGCGCCGTCTTTTCACGGCGGCAGTCGGGGAGCCCTGCGCGAATCGCCGTAAATAAGCAGCGATTCGCATTTGGCCACCAGGGGGCGCACGCGCGCCGCACTCCTCGGGAGTGTGCCCGCGGCTCGGGCGGACCCGATGTCCGCCGGCGAGCCGCGATGAGCGGCTACAGGGAAAGAACGGGGAACCGCCGATGTAAACACGGTGGTTCCCCGCTCTGTCAGTGGGGCATGAGAGATCTACTGATCCCTGTCACTGGGATCAGTTAGATCTCTCATGCCCATGTTAGCCCAACCCCCCCACAGTAAGAGCATACCCAGGGAACACGATTAACCCCTAGCTCTCCCCCTGCAGGTTAACCCCTTCACTGCCAATGACATTTATACAGTAATCAGTGGACATTTAAATTTCTGATCGCTGAATAAATGTCATTGGTCCCAAAAAAGTGTCAAAATGTTCCGACATGTCCCCCCCAATATCGCATTACCGCTAAAAATCGCAGATCGCCGCCATTACTAGTAAAAAATAAAAAATAAAAAAAAACCCCAGAAATGAATTCTCACCATCCGTAAACGCGGCCACTTTTGCGCAAACCAATCAATAAACGCCGATTGCAATTTTTTTTATCGCAAATATGAGGAATTATATAAATCGGCCAAAAACGGTGAAAAAAAATGTTTTTTAATATATTTTTTTGGGATTTGAATTTTAGCAAAAAGTAAGAAATTTGGGTTTTTTTGCAAAATGGTCGCTCTTCTTTTGTTTATAGCGGCGATAAGAAATGACGCAGAAGTGATCAAATACCACCAAAAGAAAGCTCTATTTGTGGGAAAAAAAGGACGCAAATTTTGTTTGGGTACAACGTCGCACGACCGCGCAATTGTCAGTTAAAGCGACGCAGCGCCGAATCGCAAAAAGTGCTCTGGTCCTAAAGTGGGAAATTCTTCCAGGGCTGAAGTGGTTAAAGAGGGAATTAACTTAAAAGTGAAGATTTGTTGTCCTATAGGTAATATTTAGAAAGCTTAGTTGAGCAACAGCTTTAAAAACTGACATTTTGCCTAAAATTTCTCCCAGTAAGCAGTATCACACTAACTGGTGCCCAAACGTGCTTAGGCACTCCCAATTATGTCTCTTCTAGTGAGATTTTATACGGCATAGCCTTACCACAAATGCATTGGACTGCTAGTTTCACAAGTGTGGTAATACAATAATAAGTCAACGGAGCAGTGCAAAGAAGGTACTCTGAAGCATTGATCCAAGATGGCCACCTTCAGAGTGAGACACATATTAAGTTGGACCTATGTTACAGATCAGCTACCTAGAAAGCTAGCTACTGATTTAACCTTGTGCTCAACTAGCCTGTATCTGTTATTTTCAGTTCCTCTTTAAGCATGTTTTCTGGTAAGTGAATAATTGTCATTGAGTATATTGTGATAGAAATGAAGGAAATAAACTATTGGACAGTCATCTTCATGATGTCCAGGAATGCACTGTTATGGGGGTAACAACGTTATTTTTTATTTTAAAAAAAGTAATTTGCATAAAAGCTGTAAACTAAATTTATTTAATGCTAAAACCTACTCTTTACCATCCCAGAGTGGCCACAGGGAAATTTTTAATTTTCAAAAAATACCGTTCTCTTGTTGATAAATAGCATTGACTATTTAGCAATGGGCAGTAAAGTAAGAAACATCTGGAATCAAATGTCAGAAAAATGTGCATTAGGAATTTCAGAATTACAATTTTTAACATTAGCATTAAAGTTTGTTGAAATTTTGAACAAATGTATGATATCACATTTTTAAAAATAAAAGTGACAAGATTGACATTAAGTTTTCAGATATTTAAATCTACAGAAAATGTTTTTAAAAGCTATTCTTAGGTGGGTATTAAAGCATAGCACTGCAGGCAATGCCCTGTTCATTCTTAAAAAACACTTTTTTTTAAGCCTTGGGGCAAGCAAGTTGGAGTTAATACATTAACAGTATAAGTCACAGATCTAACATTGAATAGTCACTGTGAACATTCTGTTGTTTGTTTTTTTATTGCAGCTACTTTGCTGTAAGGTACAGATACATATTACATGGCTAACATATCCTAAAGTGCCTAGGTTGTATTTGAAAAGTGCATCTGTACTACCAGCAATTCAGTAAAATCCACAAAAATATATATATACACGCATATATAACATAATATGAGACTGAAAACACATTTATATTCAAAACAAAAAGTAAACAACTACACATACTTGCAGGGTATAATTTACTAATAAGCCATGAAAGTTTCAATTAGTAAAAAAAAAAAAATAAAGTTTGCTTATATTAACTGAATACTTGGTAACAGTTTTCATTTTACTGTGTGATCAATAACTTCATAAATTTGCTCTGCTGATGATTCTCCAGCTTCACCTCCACAATCTGATTTGCTGCATAAAAATCAACCAAGAAGCACAACATTTCCAATTATGTCTGCCCGCACTGAGTATATTGGTAATATAAAGGATTAACATAAAAAAGGTAAAGCATGGAATGCAATATTAAATTATATATATATATATATATATATATATATATATATATATATATATATATATATATATACTGTATATATTCACAAGAAAAGATATTTAACTCCAAAATGGTGAATATGACATTTTATTTTTTTAACTTGATGTAGTTCATAGGAACGCACACCAGGGAGATGGTTTCAGGTATTCCCACCCTTCATCACATTTACAGTAAATAGGGGTAATTTCAATTCAATTTAAATGCCTACACAGCCAGAAACAGGTCACAGAAAGATGTGAACAAACCCTTAGTAGAAAATACATCTTACATACAATATTAACCCCTTCAGATCCACGCTATAGCCGAAGTATGGCTCCAGCGCGGACCTGAATTTGCAGGACGGCGTCCATGGACGTCGTCCCCTGTGCACGCTCCTGGCGTGGCCGTCGCATGCTTCGTGGGCATGCCCGCGGGTCGGGCAGACTCGATGTCCGCCCGAGACCCGTGATCGCCTGTCAGAGCTGCAGAACGGGGAACCGCCGATGTAAACATGGCAGTTCTCCGTTCTGTGACAAGGGACGTGACAGATCTACTGATCCCTGTCACTGGGATCAGTGAGATCTGTTATGTCCCAGCCAGCCCCCCCCCCCACAGTTGGAACACATGCAGGGAACACAGTTAACCCCTTCACTACCCCCTTAGTGTTAACCCCTTCACTGCCAAAGACCTTTATACAGTAATCAGTGGCTATTTCAATTTTTGATTGCTGTATGAATGTCATTGGTCCCAAAAAAGTGTCACAAATGTCCGACATGTCCGCCCCAATATCGCAGTCCCAATAAAAATTGCAGATCGCCGCCATTACTAGTAATAGATAAATAAATAATAAAAACGCCATAAATCAATTCCCATAGTTTGTAGAAGCGATAACTTTTGTGCAAACCAATCAATATACGCCGATTGCGATTTTTTTTTATTACCAAAATTATTTTGGTAATATTTTTTTTTAATTTGTATTATAGCAAAAAGTAAAAAATATTGTTCTTTTTTCAAAATCGTCACTCTTTGTTTGTTTATAGCACAAAAAAATAAAAACCGTAGAGGTGATCAAATACCACCAAAAGAAAGCTCTATTTGTGGGGAAAAAATGATAAAAATTTTGTTTGAGTGCAACGTCGCACGACCGCGCAATTGTCATTCAAAATGTGACAGTGCTGAAAGCCAAAAATTGGTCTGGGCAGGAGGGGGTTTTAAGTGCCCAGTAAGCAAAAGGTTAACATATAGTCATCTTGGAGTGACGCTTTATATTACAAAGCAGAGAGGAATATGCTGGCAGAATGCCCCAATTGTTGAACTATAGGGGGGTCCCCCCAATTGGTATATATATATATATTTATATATATATATATATATACACACTATGTTGTCAAAAGTATTGCATCACCTGACTTCACACGCACATGAACTTTAATGGCATCCCAGTCTTAGTCCGTAGGGTTTAATAATGAACCCTATTATTGTTATTAATATTGAGGAAGGGGGAGAAAGTGCCCTGTATTGAACAATACAAATACAAAAACCAGATAAGTCATACAATGCAGGTAATACAGAGGCAGACAAGCTATAAAAAAAAGATGGCAACCACCCAATGTTTAACTAGTATTTGCAGCAAGGTGAACAAAGAAGAGCAATGCACATCATGAACAAACAAAAACAAAACATTTCCAAGCGCACTAAACAGCTGCCAAGGAAACAAAAAAAAAACTGACCCTGTCTAACAATTCATGTTTAGGTCTGGTTCTGGTTGAGTTTGCATGGGCACGGCAGCCCATTCATTTGAATTAAATTTTAGTCTCCGGTGGCTGCCATTGGGACTTTGGCATGCAACATTCTGCATCTTTGTGAGTATGGATCCTTTAATCTGATCCCCACATTTCAATCTACCTGACATATTTCCATGTTCATTACAATGTTATATTTGTTTAATCATTTTGTTTTAAAGATTATGTCTATGCATCAACCCCTGAAGAGTGAGACTGAACTCATGAAACGCATTTGGTCACCATAGATGCTATGACACATTTACCATGGATTATTTGTTTACTGTATGTAACCATGTAATGGATGTATATTTGGGCTGGCATATACTCAATAAACCTGTACTATGTTTTTATTACTGGCTGTGTGAAGCTTCATCTAAAGTCCCAATGGGCAAAACTCTACATTTGTATGTACAATGGGGATGGAGGTGCCTCGCAGGGTACTACCAACCATATTTTGTTTCTTAAGTGACTATTAAGTGGAATACACCTGCTACCCACTTTTGGTTGGCTGTACCCGTTATTTCAGTCCTTTTCATTAGGACATGTCTTTTTATTATGTGGAATTGCTCGCTTGCAGGTGTGCCACTTGTCTTGCTCCCCGATGGCTGTGCTGGTCATTTCTTTCCCAGGAACTACGATGCTGGTCCATCATCCACTGTCCCCGCTCGTCTCACCCTGGATGGACAATGCCAGTGAGATGCATCAGCGTTGGGTACAGCGTCCAGTGCATGGCACCGGCTTAGCCAACATGTCAGGGTGCCGGGTAACTTGACGCCAGTCACGTGATGCTGTGGAGGTACTCACACTCCTGCGTTGTCCTTTTCCTTGCAGAAACCAGGGCTGATGGGGTTAACTGTTTGCTCCGCCATCTCCCTGGGTGTCATCCACCCGGCATTAAGAGGGGTTCTGTGATGGGTCTGCAGAGCTATAAATAGTAGGGCTCAGACACCAGTCTATGCAATGCCTCCCAGGTGGTTGGACACACGCTATTTTTGGTCAGCATTATCTTGATCCTGGTAGGTACAAACCCTCCCCCTCCATCATTTGTCACACATATTTACTTTTTTGACCCGTTTTGACCTTGCATTACTGGGGTATTCCCATGCACTGGTGTCACTGCCTCACCAATTTGCATTTTATACTTTATAACACATATACTTAGTTTACCATGTGGATTCTCATTCAATTCAGCTGTGTAGGTCACTTTCACCATTCCCAATTGTACCTTACAGTTATTCTTGGCCATTCAATCATTATTTTAATACTTTTTGACAATTTTTTTACCTTTTCATCATTTTATTTTTTTCTCAATTTATTAGTGCACCTTATCACCCATATACACTCTTTTTTCTAGCCACCAACCTGGCACGTCACACTGCAGGTTCTGTTTGCCTGTTTTTCCATTGTCCTGTTTTGCGCTGCTGGCCCATTTTGGATCCTCTACCTACAGTTCCCGGGTCAGACATCTCCGGTGGCTGCCATTGGGACTTTGGCATGTAAATTCCAGCATCTTTATGAGTATGGATCCCTTAGTCTGATTCCCACATTTCAATCTACCTGACATATTTCCATGTTCATGACAATGTTATATATTTTTTAATTATTTTACTTTATAGAATATGTCTGAAGGGTGAGACTGAACTCATGAAACATGTTGGGTCACCATAGATGCTATGACACATTTATCATGGATTACTTATTTACTGTATGTAACCATGTAATGGATGTATATTTGGGCCAACTGGTTGACATTATGACACTTTTTCCCAGGTCTATTACTGGCATATACTCAATAAACCTGTACTATGTTTTAATTACTGCCTGTGTGGTGCTTCAAGTCCCAATGGGCAAAACTCTGCATTTGTAAAAACTTCAATTGCACACATTTGTAAATATATGTGAAAGCCGCAGCGCCTCGCCAAGGCTCCTAGATATACTGCGGTCCTAACTCTATATTTCAGAGTTTCCAAGTTGGAGCACATATAGCAGTGGATAAATTAGGGGCAGGTTTGCCTGGAAGGAGCTAACCCCTCCTTAAAGGTACAGGGACACAGAGGACATCCAACAAAAGCACAATGGCAGCTGAAGGCACTGTGTCTATCACATATATTTGCAAATGTGTGCAAATAAACTCTCTGTTTTTAATGATAACATGTATATTAAGTATCATATCTGTGCACATTTGCCCATGAAAGATTTAAATTCTCTTCCTTATACAGCTTTACTGCTATCCAGGGCCCTGTTGGAGAGATTTTCAGTTTCTGTCCTGCTAACAATGAAGTTACAAGACAGGAAGTGGGAGAAATGCTTCAAAAACAACACAGACAGTGAGGGCTAGTAAGTCTAGTTAGTCTAGAACCTCAAATATTTATGCAGATTTTCCTTCACTTCCTGTCTGTTTCTCATGCTAACACGACAGATGCAAACCTACATACGAAGTTTGCAACTCATTAATGACAAACAAAGGAAAACAGAGAGGAAGTGTCTTCAATATCTCTGCAGTTGATTAAATAGAACACAGATTAAAAAAAAAAAATTGAAAAAACGTTTTAATGTTATCACAGTGGCAGTGCATTTCTGCATGCACACTGATGCATGTTCGATGCACATTTTATGTGCATCTACATGCATTTGCATGCTTTTCCTAAGTGTGTTTAGGGACTTGTCTGCTTGTTTTTTCTTTGGGTTACCCACTTGGGCTCTTGTCTGCTGCATTATGTTGCGTTTTCAGCTCACAGAAGGAAACCCCCTTCTGCCGCTGCCCATTGCTTTTCCCGAGCTCTCCCGTTCCACCAGGAAGCCAGGACTATTGCAAGCAGTCAGGTCAGCTGTGCACAGAGGAGATTGAGGAACATCAGTTACCCCATCTCCTCTGTGACAAAGCCATTAGAGACAAGGATTTTGTCACTTCTGGTTTTATTACTGTGTTTCCCTGGCCGGTACAGCCAGGGAAGCGTCTGATCAATCTGATCTGTGTTTGATTAAATGCTTTGAAGATCAGAGGATGTGTCAGGAGTCTTCTCCTCTCTACACCCCTTCAAAAGGGCAGATTATATTAAAAATCTTTCTTCATCTGTCAGGAACACAGAGGAGGGATTGGAGAGATACTACAGTTACAGTGTGTGAGAGCTTATTGGAGGAAAGGAACACACCCCCCCCCCCCTTCCCACAGCAGATGGCCTGTTTACTCAATAGACAAGCTCTGTTCTAAGCAATCTTCACCCTCCCTCCCAACACAAATGTATCTCATGTGTCTGGAAAACTTGTCAGAAGTGATTCATGCTGATAACAGAGGAACAAAGCACCAGAGAGAAACATACCTGCGCAAATGCAAATGTGCAAGTAGGTCCAGCAAGCATATGTTAATGGTGATTGCACCATACATGTGAGGTATCGCCGTGAACCTCAGAGTGAGAGCAAGAATTCTTGTGCAATAGCTCACATTTAACTCTAAACTGATAAAGGCTTTTGAAATTTCCCCTGTGTACAATTTTGTTATGTACCATAATTTGCCACCATTTCACAGGCATGTGCAATTTTAAATCTTGACATGTTTACTATCTATTCACTCAA
>BLSH010243752.1:76929-90935 GCA_018402905.1 Glandirana rugosa
ACGTAACTGGCTGTCAGGGAGTGTCATACGGAGGGTCCGACAGAACGGCTGTACTAAGTATTGTTACTAGATCACATTACCAAGCTTTCGCGGAACTGAAGGAGTTCCAGAAAGGTAGTGACACCTCGCGATGAGTATGACTCACTGTGACAAGAGTTGACACGAGCTAGGACAAGGGAGGGAACGCGATTCTTAGAATCAACTTTGAACGCGTCCGCGGGCACCTTAGTACTTCTGCAACTCGGGTCTTCTGACTCCGTGACTCTTCGGTAGTTTGTTCACTTCCGTCGACAGGAGTTTCCAAAATAAGTAAGTTTGGTGATCGATTAGACGCATCTCCACTTTAACAGCCTACTTTGTGGCCTATAAATAATAAATATCTCTGAGAATGTTGGCAAGGGTCTCAGTCCGGTGTCAGCTCCACTCAGAGAACAGGGTCTCCGAGTTTGTCACTACCTGGATGTCATTATTCTTCTATCCAGGGGACTGGAATAATTGCTGTCGCACCAAGAGGTCCTCATACATACCCTGCAGAGATATGGCTGGGCTATCAACTTAAAAAAAAAATAGGGGAAAGAGAAGCTGACTTTCTCCAACCCAACAGTTAGTGTAGTTGGGGGTGCTCTGCTAGTTCCTCTGTTTTGTCTACATCAGAGAAAGCAGTGACAGTCAGGAAGGGCTACCTTCACTTGTTTGATGGCTTCTCAGTGCCTCAGTCTTCTGGGCTCAACGTCTTCCTGCATACCAATGATTCCATGGGTGCCTGCGCAAGCTTCAACTAGGATTCTTAGCGCAAGGGAGCAAACAGGATCGAGCACAGTTGAGAACAGTGTCACTCAGTATGAGTAGCGGTCAACTTTTGATGGAAAGACCTTGAGGAAGTCATGGCCCTTTTGAACCATTACACTGGATCATTGTTATGAATCATGTCAGCAAGACAGTCTGGGAGGCACACTGTGAAGGACTGTCGGTCAAGGCAAATGGACATTTCCAGCCAAGGAGGGTAGTCTCGAATGCGCTGGAAGTTCAAACAGCCTTTTTAGCACTTGGGCCTTGCTACACAGAGTCAAGGGAAGACCAGTCTCCTTGCAGTTGAGCAACAGGGCAGCAGTTGCCTATATTCAGCTCCAGGGAGGAAATCTCCCTATCAGCAGTATGCTATTGGGAGAGGTGAAACCCATAACGTCTGGGATGGAAGATCACTAGCAAATTCTGGAAGCAGTTTACCTCCCAGCAGACTTCTGAACACATAGGCAGACCGACTATCATGCAAGCTTCCCAGAGCACAACGAGTGGGTCTATGTACCAAGTCTTCTCTGAGCTGGTCCATAGGTGGGGCCTACCACAGACAGACCTCTTCACTACCCATAGCAATCACAAATGTTGGGTATGTCTGGCCTTGTTTCCGCACCCCAAGGCGCAGGGGGCATATGCTCTAGTCTCTCCTTGGGGCTGCAATCTAGCCTGTATATTTCCCCCCCAACATCTCTCGTAATTAGATTCCTCTAGGGTCTGTCAAGGGAGTACATGGTTGTCATAGCCAATCCTCCATATTGGTCATGAAGCCCTTGGTTTTCTTTGGCCATTCACTTCAGAATACAGAAGTCATTTCCCCATGCACATATGCATACTGTAAGCAGAGTGTTAATAGGGGAGGCGGGGGGGGGGCACCCGGTTGCTCTAGAGCAATCTCTACTTTGAGTGTTTGAAGGCACTCTACTTACAACATCTATGCCTAAATCTGGAGCCAGTTTGCGTTATCTCGGTAGGGTGAGACATTGCCCCCAGCTGTTCTATACTTCCTCTAGGCAGGGTTGGACATGAATAGCCTATCCTCACTGAGCTGACAAGTGTCAGCTATATTGGCAATAACAAATTTAAATGGGCCAAGAATCCTTCAGTCTGCACAACTTTTGAAGGCAGTCGTAAGGATTCAGTCACAAACGGAAAGGAGTCTTTCCCAGTGGGGTAGATTGGTGTTGCTGGATCTCAAGTCCGTTCAACCGTTTGCTCCAACAGAGCAGTGTTTGGTTCGGGCCATTACCTACAAGACAGCTGATCATCAACTAAACAGAGAACAACTAATCCTCAGAACACATAGGACCTTCTTTGCTCAGGTCTGTCTTTTGCAGGAGTATAATATAAACCATCCCATTACCAATAAGTATGTTTGTACCAACATTCTTAACCCTGGGTCACCCCCCGTGTACAATTGTGTGGAAGTGAGAGAGGTGAGGACAACTCTGCCGTCGGGCAGGTACAGGACATCAGTAACACAATGGGAGTAGCCTCAGCCCGGGCCTAGAGAGCTATTCTTGGTCTACCACTGTTTGCTCTGATTCCAGATATGCCAGATCCCCTCAAATTTATTCAAACAGCCCCTGGACTGATATGTAGCCTTATATAGGGGGATCACTTTATCCACTAGGCCTTTCCAGAAAGATAAGGTAGGGGGTTCTTTAGACTTCCATCTAAGGACTATACACTTTCTAGCATAAAACAAAAGTATGCTCAGCAGCGTCTTCATGGCCCTAGAGAACACCAAAGGATCCATAAGGCCCAGAATACAAACACCTATCTCCAATGGGATAACAATCATTGTTACACTTTGAATAAGGAATATGACCTTGTGCCAAAAACTGCAGACCCTCAGGCACTCCCAGAACACGTGAAGGAAACCCGCCGGGACCCCGAGCATCACCAGCATTCGGCCGGTGCCGAGGGGTATATGCGATTCAGCCTTTGGGGGTATAATAAATTCTATGTAGGAGTTTAAATTGTATGAGCTTGTCCCTACTGGCAATCAGCCCCTGGAATGAAACATCCCACACATCCTCCCAATCCTCAGTATCTGGACTCTGCACCTCTGACTGCCATGCCCCCCTAAGTCTCTCCAGGCCACATTGTATTGAGGGCAACATTGCCTTGTAAATTTGAGACAGGGGTTTACTCAACTCGGGGTCCCTCAAAAGGCGCAGAGCCAAACTGTGAATCATAGGCATGCCGGAGTTGCTGATATCTGAAAAAGTGCGAGTTCGGTAATTGATGTTTATTTTTAAGCCTATCAAAGGAGAGCAGCCCAGAGCCATCGCAAATGTCTTGTAGGTACCGGATGCCTCGCTGAGCCCAAAGATTAGGATCCGGAATAGAGTGAAACTCTTGAAGTCTTGGGTTAAGCCAGAGTGGTGTATGTGGGGACCACTTGGACCTCTCTAAACTGGGTTTATGTATCACCAACTGCCATGCCCTTATTACCATTTTCATTCCAGAGGTTGGGGGGGCAGGGGCCTTTACATCTCTATAAAGGACATTGCGAAGGGCCTCGTAGGATCCCACATATGCTGCCTCCACCACCACCGAGGAGTTGGTGGCATCCGACACCAACCAATTGTGGGCATGAGTAAGAAGGGCTGCCATATAATAGGAATAAAAGACTGGGCAGGCCAAGCCACCCTGTGTCCATGGGCGACACAATGTCTTTTTGCTAAACCTCGCTGTACTTGATTGCCAAAGAAAGAGGGAGATAGCTGAGTCAAGCTGTCTAAAGAAGGACTTTGGGATCCAGGTAGGGGCGTGCCTCAATTTGTATAGAAGAACTGGTAAAATTTTAATTTTTAACAAGTTAATTCTTCCTATTAAGGATAGGGGGAGATTTGACCAGGCCTTTCGTTTTTGTCTGCACCCCTGGAGATTGAGTCTGACATAGTCATTGGGGCTCGACGAGATCTGAATGCCAAGACATTTTATACTGTCCGTCCATAGTAAGGGGGAGCCAGGGTCCCCCATCTGGCTTGCTCGCGGGTCAATGGGCAGTATCTGTGACTTCCCCCAATTAGTGCGGAGATCCGACAGAGAGGCAAACCGATCCAGAATCCCCAGCGCAGCGGACAGCGATGGGCCGGGGTCCAAAAACAGGAGGAGGTCATCGGCATAGAGGGCCAGCTTTTCCACAATCCAACCCACCTGAAGACCGCCGACCCCCTCGGATCGCCTCAACAACTACGCCAGGGGCTCCATCACCAGGGCAAACAAGGCAGGGGAGAGCGTGCACCCCTGCCTCATCCCACTGCCAATCGGAAAGGATGAGGAGAGCTGTCCACCTAGTTTTATGCGAGCGCTTGGGGCCAGGTACAGTATCTGGATCCAACGTCTAAAGTTGGGGCCAAGTCCAAAAGCCTCCAACACCCACTGCATATAGGACCACCGAACGGTGTCGAAGGCTTTTTTGATATCGAGGGTGACCAGCACCCTCGAGGACTCCCCAGACACCGGAGACTGTAGATGGACAAAGGCTCGTCGCAAATTAATGTCCGTCGATTTGTCCGGCATAAATCCTGTCTGGTTGCTATTGATCAGGGAGGGTAGCAGAGTCATAAGTCTGGAGGCTAACACCTTGGTCAGGATCTTAAGGTCACAATTTAACAGGGAGATGGGTCTATAAGATGAGCAACTAGTCGGGACCTTGTCCAGTTTAAGCAGTAGAATAATGTGGGCTTGATACATACTGTCTGGGAGTCTGCCAGAGTCAAAGCAATGGGAATAAAGATTAGCCAGTTTTGGGGCTAGCAATGCCGCATGCGCTTTGTACCTGTCCCCTGGCAGTCCATCAGGCCCCGGGGCTTTCCCATTGGACAGGGAATATATAGTGTCCTCTACCTCCTCGCAAGTGATGGGTCTGTCCAGGGAATTTCTGTCCTCCTCAGACAGGGTCAGGAGGCCCAGGCCTCCAAATTCCTCCACCACGGCCCGGCTCAATCCTGGACTTGGATTGGTGTAGAGCTAGCCATAGAAGCTTCGGAACTCATTTAGGATACCTTCAGGGTCCGAAACCAGTCTGTCCGAGGGTGAACGAATTCTGGAAATGACAGTCTGGGCAACCTGTTCAGCCACCAGGCTGGCCAGGAGTCTCCCATTTTTGTCCCCGGATTCGAACAGTCGCTCCCTGAGACCACCAGACTCAGAACGCACAAGATCTGTATAATGGATATTCAGGTCTCTACGTGCCTGGGCTGCACTAGCATAATGTTCAGGGGTTGGAGCTAAATCAAATGCCCTTTGGTGTCAGCTACTCCCTGTTCCAACTGGGCAGTTCGTGAGGAATAATCCGCCTGGACTGGCTTGATGGTAGAAATATATACCCCCTAGTATGGGCCTTACCGGCCTCCCAAACCATTTCAGCAGAAGAGGTGTTTTCATTGAGGGCCCAGTACTCTGAGACTTTCGGAGACACCTGCTCTTGAACCCTAGGGTCAGATATCCACCTCGGAGCCAGCCGCCAGCAACCGGGATCCTGGCCCGCCCCTGCCAACAGGCAGAGTTCAAGTGGTGAATGGTCTGACAGGCCCGAGGGGAGATATGAGACTGAACCTACTTGTGTCAGTGCCGAGGCATTCCCAAATACCATGTCTATTCTAGACCCAGACCTATGTGAGGCAGAGTAATGCGAGTATATCCTATCCTCCGGATGTCTCCATCACCAACATTCTGTCAGGCCCAGAGCGTCCGCCCAGAAGGAAAGATCCGGGGAGGGCGCCCTGAGCGGATTAGAAGAATCTAGATTCTGATCCAGGATCGCATTGGAATCACCACCAACAATTCGTTTTTGTACCTGTAGCGGAGCCAATTTCGTAGCAGTAGTGTACAGGATGTTATGATCAAATGGAGGAGGGACATAGACATTAACCATAGCCCAACGTTGTGCATACATTTCCAGTACCACGATGATAAATCTCCCCCCCAGGGTCCAACACCACCTGCTCAACCGTGCATGGGAGGGATTTGTTCAGCAATATGGACAGTCCTCTAGCGTAGGAAGAATATGTGGCGTGGAACCCCTGCCTAGTCCATGCTCTCTGGAGGGCAAGAATTTTGTTACCCATCTGATGAGTCTCCTGGAGAAACAAGATATGAGGTTTATAGTTTTGCAAATATTTGAATAGCAGAGACCTCCTGAGCTTATCATTTAACCCTCTAATGTTCCATGATAAAAGTTTTACCACACTCTCCATTGTCAAACAGTAAAAAAAGCGTTACTCAAAAAGTATTAAGCTGCCCCGTCTTCGGGGGGGGGGGGGCAGCCAAGGGCCGGGCGACCCGGCCCCGGGATCCCATCCGGGGGCCCAGAGCACTCAGGGGGGATAGTAAATGTCCATGAGCAAAGAGAGCAGATCCTGAGCATACACTGCTGGTTCAATATCCAAACGTAAAACTCCCTATTGCCCGGTCAAACCCCAACTTTTGCCATGGCAGTTTCAGTCCCAAACAGGTTAAAGCTGTCACTTGCGTGAGAGGCTTCGTACAATGAAACCCAAAACGCATTCCAACCTGCAACCGCTCAGTGATGAAATTCAGGGGGAACTGTTCCGGTATCGAAAGCCAGATAGGTTTGATAAATTGCTGGCTCCATATCTGCGTTGCATGCCCCTGGAGCCCCCGGGGCCAGCATTTGTAACACGAAAAAGCAAAAGTGCCAAAAGAAAAAAAAGGGTAACTGTAAATTCCGTCGTGAAGGGTGCCGCAGTGTGTAGTGGAGACGGATCCAACTAAAGAGTATCATAGATATGAAAGGAGGGCCAGGGGGGAGCCTAGGGCCTAGTTGAGACATCCATGGATAGTGAAGGAGACTGTAGACAGTTTTGGTCCCCCCAGAAAAGAATTTGCAGCAACAAGTAAACCCTCAGGGCAACATTTATAGTAACTCAGTTAACTCACTGTGAGAAGGCCATTACAGGGTCAGCAGCCAGGCATCCACATGCTCAGGAGTATCAAAGAAATGTACTGTTCCTCCATGCGAGACTCTCAGGCGACTGGGATAAAGCATTGAGTATTTGATCTCCCACTCCCTAAGCCGACGACGTATATCATTAGAAGTTTTGCGTTTCTTCTGGAGCTCCGCCGAGAAGTCTGGGTAGAGATGGATCGTGGAGTTTTCATAGCGCAACACCGGGTGTTTGCGGGCCTCCCCTAGAATCTGGTCGCAGTCCCTGTGTAAGGAGTTTCACCAGGAAAGCCCTGGGCTGCGCCCCTAGGATCCTGTGGCCAGTGGGGACCCTGTGGGCCCTTTCCACCACATACGCCGCTGACACTTGCTGGAGGTCCAACAGGGACTTAAAAAAGGCCTCGGCGAACACTGCAGGATTATCACCCTCAGCTTCCTCAGGCAGGCCCAGGACCCTAACGTTGTTCCTCCGAAGCAGGTTCTTGGTGTCAACAGACCTGGCTGTCAGTGCCCACACTGTGCGCTGGAGGTCAGCTATGGTGGCAGAGTACTGCACCGTAAGGTCCTCTGTGGCGGAGATCATGCGGCCGCGGATCTTGTCTATGTCCGCTCAGATAAACGTGACCTCCGTTGCCAAATGGTCGATGTGCGCCATTACCAAGGCCTTACTCTGCTCAATAGCGGAGAGTATAGCCACCGTGTGCCCAGATTGTGCCCCTGGCAGGGAGGCATATGGAGAAGCGGAGCCTGCCGATATGCCTGCCTGCACCAGCAGCTCCCTGACCTGATCCAAGATGGCATCGGGACACGTGGCGGGAGCGGAGGAAGGTCCCTTTAGCGCCGAGGCTGAGGAGGTACGGCGTCTGGACAGCATCGCGGAGCTGTCACCCCTTGTTCCCCTCACCGTATCCACCAACCGAATTAGTGCCGCTTCACAAAGAGCAGGATTAGTGGCCAGGATAAAGACAGGAACCCGGAGCTCCCCTGGAACACATCCGTGCGGCGCTACATCCGGTCATGCCCTCCCTATTGCAAAAAAAAAGTAGAGTGTTGTCTTGTAGGTCATCTTGTATCAAAGGTAGCAATAGCCCTCTATTTAACAGACATCTGGGAATTGCCTAAATTTCCAGAACATCACACAGGAAAGTCACACGCCCTGGACGTTTTTGGAAAGAAGCACCTTTCCTTTGCTCTTTTCAGATCATCTAATAAGCCTTTTGTCATTCCAGCTGGGAATCATCAAGTTAAAGAGGTTACTGCCTCTAGCAGGCTTGGTGCACTCTACCAGAGTGATTGCAGTCTCATAGGCAGCCCATTTGGGAGCATCTATAGTATCCATCTGTAGAAGTATCATGGTCATCCCAGCATACCTATTCAAACTTTACGGAATAGACAAAGGTGCCTTGCCATCAGTGGACTTTGTAGGAAGGACTATTTAGTCCATTGTCCCATCCTAATTAGAATATTGGTTTGGCAAGTAGAACCCACCCTGTCAGCTAGTTATTTATCACTAGTATGCTGCCATGTTGGCACCAGGAAAATGGAAAATTGTATCAAATACTTACCGTAATTTACCTTTCCTGACGCCAGACCATGGCAGCATACAGGCCCACCCTGTGCGTTTCGGTATGTAGCTTGTTACTAAGAATGGGGGGGGGCGGCTAACTATGCCTTTTTTATGCTATTCACTGGTCCTGAGGGAGTGGTCAATAGGCAGAGCTCTATCACTAGTATGCTACCATGGTTTGGCATCAGCAAAGCAAAATTACGGTAAGTATTTGATACAATTTTCAGTTTTCTAGTAATAAATGCAGATGAACATTATGTTGACATTAGTATCCATAGTGTAAAGCAGTGGTTCTCAACTCCGGTCCTCGGGACCCACTAACAGGCCAGGTTTGCAGGATAACTGAAATACATCACAGGTGATATAATTAGCTGCTCAGTGATTGCAGTATTCTAGTCTGCATCTCCCCAAGGTAATACTTAAAATCTGGCCTATTGGTGGGTCCCGAGGACTGGAGTTGAGAACCACTGGTGTAAAGCTACTGGAGGTCATGTAACATAATGCCGGATTTAGTTCACATAACCCAGAAATTGCATGCCATTGCATTTAGCTGACACCTAATAGTGCTTCCAATACTCTGTTTCAACATCTTCCACCTATTAAACAACAGAAAAGGCCACATTTCCTACCACACAATACTTAAAGCTGCAATCGCTAAGAAACCTTTCAGGTATAACAAACAGGTTTAACAAACAATAGTGTGACCATAATTACACATAGACTCTATAAAACATAACAGTGATTTATACGTGAAATGAGAAATATCTGTTACCCAAAATGTAAAATCTCTACTTAACAAATCAATTAAATGAAAATGTGAATAATATCCCTTACTTATGATGATATCACGTTGAAGCGTGTAGGTTGGAGCCACGTTTGAAGTGATGTCATCCGCCACACTTTCTGGTCGCCACCAGACACTGCAGCTGGAGCTGACAGTATTGTAGTATGTTTATGTGATTCATCCTTAGTGTGAGGCATGACACTTGTATATGTAAATGCATTGCATGAATAAAGTGTAAAGGATCTTATACTATGTAGCGCTCTTTCTATTCCCTTATGTTGGTGGAGATTGGTACCTATTGATGCGATCCTGCGATGGCTGGACATATTTAACCTTATGTTGGCTGGATGAAGAGCTTACAGTCTATAATTACTGGAAGACTGGGACTGGGAAATGAAACTTTTTGGTTAAAAAAGTAGCCTATTATTATTTATGAGTTGTGTGTGAGTACACCGATTTTTGGTGGTGGTTACCTGGTGTGGAGTTAAAAAAACAATTCAAGGATTGATGGCAAGTTGCACATTGCACTTAATGGTGGTTTAAAAACGGTGAACCTAGGTGCTACAAATATTTCTCCATTTTTCTGCATGAACCTTCAATATAAAGACACTTTTTTATATAAATATACACATTGACATTTATTTATTTGAGATTTGATGAATTTTGTGGACTTTTATTTATTTACACAGGGATATTGATGCATTTTGTATACACAGTTGATTAAATAATTTCAAGTTTTTATTTTATTTATTTAATAAATTGACATTTTGAGTAATACAGATATTTCTCATTTCACGTATAAAACATCTTCCACCTGTCCTTATGTGGGTTTTTATGTTTACCTATTTACCCTTAAAAAATCCCAATTACGGCCCAATCATCCCAATTGATGCTTCAATTGTTCCCACAGCTGGCTATTATCAAGCTGTATGTAGGCACCATAAGAAAATTGGGCTTTCGGATCTTCTTTTCAAATCCTGTCCCTACTTTACATTTAAATTACGCAAACTACAAACCAAAGGCGTTATTATATTTTTTTAAAGGGGGGGGGGTTGTAGAGCATTGGGCTTCCTTAGATAAAATCAGAAAATGCCACATTATATTACAAGCTCATAAAGATAATCTAAAAGGGACTTCACAACTCCATAGATGGCTGATTTAGCACTGTGGGTAGAGTTTAAGCAACAGGTGAGTAAATTATTTTAATGTTATCTCTGCAATCGAATGTAGATGTAACAGGAAGAAAACAAAAAAAAAAAAGGAATTAACATCTGGTTTATTAGACTGTCACATTACTTACACTTCTATACGAAGTGCAGATATAAGTGTTTCATTGTGCAGCAGATCCTACTACAAATCAATTTGTTTTTCATTTCAGTTTAGTCAAGCAGACAACAGGTTATTACTGGAGAATCAACTTAATGAGAGTTTTTAATTTCCAATTAAGTCATTGTCCTTTTTTTCCATTATATCAGAAAGCTTATACAAACAGTAAGTAACTTTCACACATTTAGCATTCTAAAAATGTTAATTTGCAGTGCTAAATTTAAACATTCATAATTGAAATATAGCATTAGCTAATTAGATTGAATTTTACCATACATCATTTAACCATACAGTACCTGAAAGACTTTGAGGACATAAAGATATGCTGAAAAATCCTATAAAATCCCTTTTAGCTTTCCCCTTCTGCATAATGTTAAAATCAACTGTGAGAAATCTGAAAACTCTCCCTTACAGTGGGGCTGCGCCTGCACTCAAATATGAATTGCTCATTTATACCGTAAGAGAGTAAAAGCATTTTTACTTTGCTGACCTAGCAGATAGTGCTTTTTCTTGTTCCAGCGGTGGACTATCTCTCAATGTCATCACATCCAATGCAGGACTAAGGACCCTGCATCAGTATGGATGACAGCAGAAATTAAGACTACTGGTGCACGGGGAAGAGGACACTGCAAGGATTTGTCTAGCAGCATGGAGGACCGGGTAAGTAAATCTTCTTTTCTATGACCTGAACGAGCAGTTAACCCTTAAAATGGAGCTGAGCCACAGAATTTCAAGATTTTTTGGAGATTGGCTTTATAGAGGAAGCTGGGGTGTTATGTTTATTATAATCATCCCTGTCTGTACTGTGCTGGCAGATCTTGATTATCAGTAGTAAACTAGATACACACACTAGCCCTGATTTACTATAACTCCCAAATCTACTCCAGCAGTGCCTTAAAATAACTCCCAATTAAAGGCAATTAAGAATTCAACTCTCACAAACTGGGAGGAAATCTAAACACACCAGAGCTCTATTTGCCTGGGAAGATGCCTCTCTGATCACATGTTCTGCACACTGGATGTCAACTGGAATCAAACTTATGACTTCAGAATTCCTCCATTTAATGCTTGTATGCAAGTTCATTGCCATAAAAACAACATTACCACCCCTCTCTATAATTTTAACAGCCTTAGCCCTAGGGGACATGTATCAATAGAAAAAAAGTTTTTTAATTGATTGTTTTTTTCAGGAGCAGTGGTTTTAAAAATGGTTAAAGTGAAAAAAAAAAAAACATGAAATATTCCTTTAAATATTGTGCTTGGGGGTCCCCTTAGTATGGATCTCTGTGTTGTTTAGAACAGTGCCACCGCAAAATGACATTTGTAAAGGAAAAATTGTCATTTAAAATAGCTTGCGGCTGTAATGTATTGCTGGTTCCCTGCAATATAGATAAACATACCCCCCCAGTCCGTACCAGGCCTTTTGGGTCTGGTATGGCTTTTAAGGGGAACCCCACGCAAAATTTTTAAAAAATGGTGTTGGGTCCCCCCAAAATCCAAAACAGACCCTTATCCGAGCATGCAGCCCTGGCATGGCGGGTGGGGATGAGTGAGCATGATCCCTCCGAACCTTATCAGACCACATGCCCTCAACATGGGAAGGGTGCTTTGGGGTCTGGTTTGGATTTTGGGGGGACCCCAATGACATTTTTCCAAAAATTTGGCGTGGGGGACCCCTACCCAAAATTTGTGTTTAATTTTGGCGTGGAGTTCCTCTTAAAATCTATGCCAAACCCTTATCCGAGCGTGCATGCACTGTATATAGTCTACACAGTGGTGTAGTGGTTAGCACTTTCACCTGGGAGCAAAAGGTTCGCTGGTTCAAATCCCAACCACAACACTACCTGCCTGGAGTTTGTATGCTCTCCCTGTGTCTGTGTAGGATTCCTCTGGGTACTCCGGTTTCCTCCCACACTCCAAAGACACGCAGGTAGGTAAATTAGATCCTGTTTAACCGCTTGCCGACCGCTGGTCGGCAATTGACGGCGACAGTGTGGCTCGATAACGCAAAACGCCGCCATATGACGGCGGCCGCGAGATCGAGCCCAGTGAGCGCGCGCGCGACGCCGGAGGTGCGCTCACTGTGTCCGGGGAGGGCCAGGGAGTCGATCCCGGCAGCCACCCACGATGCCCCGGAGTGCCCCGGAGTGAAAGAACGGAGGTCCATGTAAGTAAACACAGACCTCCATTCTGTGAGAGGGGGAAGGGCTGTGATCACAGCTTTCCTCTACATGGAAGGTGTGATCGCTTCCCTTCTCCTGTTAGGGCAGTCCCCCCACAGTTAGAACACGCCCAGGGAACACAGTTAACCCTTAGAGCGCCCCCTGCAGGTTAACCCCTTCACTGCCAATGGCATTTACACAGTAATCAGTGCATTTTTATAGCACTGATTGCTGTATAAATGGCAATGGTCCCAAAAAAGTGTCAAAATGGTCCGACATGTCCGCTGAAATATCACAGTACGCCGCCATTACTAGTAAAAAATAAAAAAAAATAAAAACCCCAAAAATGAATTCTCATCATCTGTAAACGCGACCACTTTTGTGCAAACCAATCAATAAACGCCGATTGCGATTTTTTTTATCACAAATATGAGGAAGAATATAAATCGGCCAAAACCGATGAAAAAAAATGTTGTTTTTTTTGGATTTGTATTTTAGCAAAAAGTAAGAAATTAGTTTTTTTTTGCAAAATTGTCGCTCTTCTTTTGTTTATAGCGGCAATCAGAAATGACGCAGCGGTGATCAAATACCACCAAAAGAAAGCTCTATTTGTGGGGAAAAAAGGACGCAAATTTCGTTTGGGTACAACGTCGCACGACCGTGCAATTGTCAGTTAAAGCGACACAGCGCCGAATCGCAAAAAGGGCTCCGGTCCTAAAGTGTGAAATCCTTCCGGGGCTGAAGTGGTTAAATTGGCCCTAGTATATGTATGAATGTGAGTTAGGGACCTTAGATTGTAAGCTCCTTGAGGGTAGGGACTGATGTGAATGTACAATATACACTGTGTGCAGAATTATTAGGCAAATGAGTATTTTGACCACATCATCCTCTTTATGCATGTTGTCTTACTCCAAGCTGTATAGGCTCGAAAGCCTACTACCAATTAAGCATATTAGGTGATGTGCATCTCAGTAATCAGAAGGGGCGTGGTTTAATGACATCAACACCCTATATCAGGTGTGCATAATTATTAGGCAACTTCCTTTCCTTTGGCAAAATGGGTCAAAAGAAGGACTTGACAGGCCCCCGAAAAGTCAAAAATAGTGAGATATCTTGCAGAGGGATGCAGCACTCTTAAAATTGCCAAGCTTCTGAAGCGTGATCATCGAACAATCAAGCGTTTCATTCAAAATAGCCAACAGGGTCGCAAGAAGCGTGTGGAAAAACCAAGGCGCAAAATAACTGCCCGTGAACTGAGAAAAGTCAAGCGTACAGCTGCCAAGATGCCACTTGCCACCAGTTTTGCCATATTTCAGAGCTGCAACATCACTGGAGTGCCCAAAAGCACAAGGTGTGCAATACTCAGAGACATGGCCAAGGTAAGAAAGGCTGAAAAACGACCACCACTGAACAAGACACACATGCTGAAATGTCAAGACTGGGCAAAGA
>BLSH010243752.1:107839-120737 GCA_018402905.1 Glandirana rugosa
ATTCCCGCTGGGTGTGAAGTCCAGAATCGGGAAAGGGGATTGGTTCGGGCGCCGAAGTGCCAGCTTCGTGCGTACACGGCTGGTGCCGGGCGCGAACCTTGTAAACTTCCCCTTCAAGGCTTTTATTTTTCGGCAGCTACCCATGGGAGGAGCCTCGTCTTTCTTTTGAACCCATCTCATCTTAGGGTTCTATTTTTTATTCCCTGAAGGGGTGGCATCATGGGCGTCCCTTTTCTGTTTCAGTCCCTGTTTTTTTCCTAATTGCTGGTATAGACGGCGGGGGGATTCGGGACTCGGCAACGAGGGGGGCGGAGCTTCTGACATTCGCGTGCGCAATCCGGATGGTCGAGAGCCTCGTGTGTTCCAAGCGCGGGCCGTGGTCGGCACATGCGTGCTTCGACCGTGAAGCCGCGGGCTTGGTTAGGGGAAAGGGCTAAGACCTGAAGTGTGGGTCGCCCTTACTCTGGTCTTCCTAGGAGGAGGGGGGTCTCCTTAAATACTATTTAAGCTTAAGGGGGGACTCTGCTCAGTGATCCTGCGGATGGCATAGTCCAGGTGTGCCCTTGTGTCTTACGTGCAACAGTTACAGGTAACTCCCTGGGACTCGCCGTTTTTGTTGTTCCTGGCACAAGTTTCTTTTTTTTTGTAATATGCCTTGTTCTCTCTTTCTCTCTCTCTCTCTCAAGTTGAGCCATCTGCCCTTGTGTTCACCACGAGCCATTCCTCAAGGAGCAAAGATCCAAATACGTCAGATAGGTATAGGACCATCCACAGGTAAAGGGTAATAAAAGAGGACGATCAAAAAAAATAAAAGGGGGACGATCAAAAAAAAAACAAAACTTTTTTTTCCTCCCTCCTATGTTGCAGCCCTATCCCTCCGAAGCATTCGAAGAAATCTTCTAGGCATCATGATGACCGTAGTTTGGAAAGAAGGTCCCATTCTTCAAGGGATAGGTCATCGAGGAGGTCAAGGTCCAGGAGATCCTATTACTCCCCATCACTTCCGACCCATCCAGCTGCAAAAAAATGCTGGGCATCAGCCTAAGACCAACTCATGCCTATGTGCAGGGAGCTTCTCACCCAGGTAGAGACAAACTGACAGTCAGTGGTGACCGATTGCTGCAGCATAGACTACCAGATGCCCCTTCGCCCGCTCACAGCTAGTTCCCCTTTGGGGTGGGCAGACGAGGGGGGTGATCACGGGGGAATCATACAGAAAGCAAATTATACCATTCCTGGGTTAATAACATCATAATGAAACCTGACTATCACGATTCCAATATATGCTAAGGAGAGCCAGTCTTAGAGAGAAATCAGTAACAGATGTTTTAAGATTGTATCCAATGTATTACCACAAGTCTGGATACGTTTATACCTGTTTCTAATGTTATGTATTCTGGGAAACTGAATGAAGTATTTTGGAATAGAATGAGCAGGGAACCCGAACGACCATCTCCAACCATTGGTGCCCCCGCCTGCCCACAGCAAGTTCCCTACCGGGGTGGTTGGGCGGAGTGCTATGAATCTCGGGTACTCCTTGTAATGTGGTTCCAGTTGCATCTGGACTTTGGTATACTTACTTGTTCATGATGTTTGTCGTATATCCAGAATATATGCTTTTTCTTTATATGTATTGTACATTGAAATCTCAATAAAAACATTGAAACAAAAAATGCTGTGCTTCTGGCGCAACTCCGCTTCCAGACAAATTAGTCTGTGGAGACTGCTTCAGGGACTATGCAGCTAACAGAGAATAGGAAAACTGACAAGTGGTCGATCTGCTAGAACAGACAATGAGAGACTCATTCTCAGAATTGGTGGCTTTAATTCCGGAGTGACCAGCCTCCCCAGTCTGGGAGGCTCAGGCTTTGGATCCTAGTATGCCGGGCTCATCATCAGCCAGTACACCCATACCTGCCTCAGGGGTGACAAGAGATCGACCTCCAGAGGAGTCATCGGTGGAATCCTCTGAAGAGTGGGAGCCAAAAACCGCAGACTTTGTAGGAGAAGCAGCCATCGGCACAATCAGGTGCTCAGCCAATTCGATGCTGCATTCAATTATGGCCAAGAGGGCCCTATGGTTAAAATCATGGACAGCCAACCTAGCATCAAACAGAGTTGGTGTAAAATTCCGTTTGATGGAAAGTCATTATTTGGAGAGAAACTGGACAAAGCCATTTCCCGAGTTACAGGAGGGAAGTCTGGCTTGATTCCTCATGACAGGAAATATTGGAGCTCCAGAACCTACCTTTCAAGGTTCCGGCAATCAGGCCACAGAGATTTCAGGCAATCCCGTCAGAATAAAGACAAAAGGCCCTGGAGGGGCACTCAAGCATCCTTTTTGGGTGCAAAAAGAAATAAGGCTCTCTCTGCCCCCCCAGGAAGCGTCAAAGTCTTTTTGACGCCAGAAGTGCCGAGCCTTCTCAGATGGAGGCTCGACTGAAGTCTTTCCTACCAGCATGGATCATGGGTGCTGTCCACAGTCCAGTATGGACACTCCTGGACTTTCTCTCATCAGCCTCCCCGAAGCTCTTTCAAAAGGACAAAGATACCAGCCTCTCAGGGAAAAGCACTAATCCTGAACCAGTACATAACATCCTTACTGCAACAAAGGCAGTGATTCTGGTTCCCCCATCAGAACGTTTTTCAGGGTTTCACTCAATACTCTTCCTGGTAGAGAAAAAGACAGGAGGCTGGAGGCCAGTCATAGACCTGAAGAAACTCAACAGGTACATACATCTCGAAAGATTCAAGATGGAATCCCTCCATACAATAATCCAAGCTGTACAGCCAGGGGACTGGATGGCGTCAGTAGACCTACAGGACGCTTACCTTCACCTGCCCTCTTTCCAGAGGTATCTAAGGTTTGCAGTAGGTCATATCCACCTACAGTTCCAGGCACTTCCTTTTGGCCTGTGCACATCCCCTCGGGTATTTACAAAAGTCCTGATATCTGCCTTGGCCCCTCTAAGAGAGAGGGGTTTCAGAATCTACCACTACCTGGACGACGTCCTTTTATTGGCAAGCAGCCCGGATCAACTCATGACCCACAGGGACATCCTTTTAAAGTCTCTATCAAATCTTGGCTGGCTAATAAACAACAAAAAGAGCCAGTTGACCCAGACGCAACATATGATTTACCTAGGAGCTTTGTTCGACATGCAGCAGGGCACAGTTTCATTACCTCAACAGAAGGCATGGGAAATCAGCCAGATGATGCGCAGGGTAATGGTGAAGCCACACTGACAGCTTCACAGTGCCTGAGCCTGATAGGCCGGATGTCATTGTGTATACCTCTGGTCCCTTGGTCTCATTGGCATCTGAGATACTTTCAATCGGGTTTCCTGTCACAATGGAGAAAGCAGCATCTTTCTCAGAAAATCCTGTTAACAACAAAGATGCGCAGAGAAAACCTCTTGCATTCACACACCTTGGGTTCCCATTCCTGGATCATAATTACATCAGATGCAAGCAGGCATGGATGGGGTGCTCAGTCCAGGGATGTGAGAATACAGGGGAGATGGTCGTTCCAGCCCAAGGGTGTGGTGTCCAATATAGTGGAAATGAGAGCAGCATTTCTGGCCCTGATCTCTTTGTCAGCTCATGTCAAAGGGCAAAGGGTACTCCTACATCTGGACAACACGACGGCAGTTGCATATCTGCAGAGACAGGGTGGTACCCACAGCTGGACGCTCCTGAGGGAAGTAGAGCCAATAATGATCTGGGAGTAAAAGAACCTACTGGACCTCAGGGCAATGTATCTCCCAGGAAGACTGAACTTCGAGGCGGCCAACCTGTCAAGAAAATTTGTCAGCAACAATGAATGGTCTCTACATCCTCATGTGTTTCAGCAGATTGCGAACCTCTGGGAGCCTCCGCAGGTGGATCTTTTTGCAACATGGGAGAATTCCAAGCTCAGGAGGTTTGTCTCTCTCCTGCCACATCCACAGGCAGAGGATGTGGACGCACTCTCTTGCCCATGGAACTTTATGATGGCTTACGCTTTTCCGCCAAATCCACTCATCTTGAAGTTTCTCCCCAGATTATTCAGGGAACCTGTACAGGTCCTGGCTGTTCTTCCATATTGGCTGAAGAGACCTTGGTTCCTACTGGCGATACACCTCAGCATGGTGCCTTCCATCAGGATTCTGGCGTTTCCACATCTGCTCACGCATGGGGAGTATATCCCATCTGAATTCGCAGAAGCTGGACCTTTGGCTATGGTGGTTGAAAGGGGGAGGTTTCAGGCACTGGGCTGCTCCCAGAGAGTCATTTCTACCCTCCTTAGTGCTAGGAAACCTTCAACGAATATAATATATTCTAGAATCTGGAACATGTTTTCTGCCTACGCCACTAAAAAGAGCTTCAACCCGGTAAACCCTGCTACTTCAGATGTACTGGAGTTCCTTCAAATGGGTCTTGGTCTGGCCTCGGCCCGGGCACACTTAAAGTACAGGTATCAGCAATCTCTGCCGCAACCAACACAAGGTGGGCAGAAGACCCTCTGGTGATTACATTTCTTAAAGGAGTTCTAAAAATCAGACCACCTAACAGGCGCTCCTTTCCAAAGTGGGACCTCCCGTTCATACTAGAAGTCTTAGCCAGCCATCCTTTCGCTCCCTCAGAAGAAGCCTCTATCTGGAATCTCACTCTGAAAATGGCTTTTCTGATAGCGATTACTTTGGGCAGAAGGATCTCAGAACTACATGCCTTAGGGATAGGAGACGAACATATCTCCTTTTTCCCAGATAGAGTGGAACTACGCCCTCTCAGGGATTTTACGCCTAAAATCACGACCCCCCCGTCTTACCTAAAAGATTCTTGGTCATTACCAGTATTTTCAGATCCGGCCTCAGGCTCCTGTCAAGAATTGGATGTCTCTAGAACCCTCAGGGCCTACTTAGATGCGACCAAGAGTTTTAGAGACTCTGAAAGACTGTTTATCATTCCGTGCGGAAGAAACAGAGGCAAGGAAGCCTCTAGCCGAACCTTAGCCTCCTGGATTGTGAAAATGATTCAAAAAGCTTACAGGGTAAAGAAGATGGAGCCGCATTCTCCACCATATGCGCACTCAACTAGGGTGGTTTCAGCATCATGGGCAGTAAGGGCGAATGTATCCTTGGAAACAGTCTGCAGGGCTGCCACCTGGTCATCTCGGCACACTTTTCTCAAGCCTTACCGTATTGATCCAGGGGCTGTTACTCCGGTGGAGTTCGGAAGAAGTGTGGTGCATGCTGCTTTGGCAGTACCTAATTAAAATTCTTTGTTTGGCATTAATCCCTCCCATGTCTGCTAGTTATTTATCACAGGTATGCTGCCATGGAGGCACCAGGAAAACGGAAAATTGTATCATACTTACCGTAATTTTCCTTTGCCGGTGCCTATCCATGGCAGCATACACTCCCACCCTTGGTATTTCTATATTACAGAGAATTCCAGGGAGGGACTACGTCTTTAATTTATGCTATTCACTGGTCCTGAGGGAGGAGTCGAGGCGGAGCTCTATCACAGGTATGCTGCCATGGATAGGCACCGGAAAGGAAAATTACGGTAAGTATGATACAATTTTCCGTTTTTTGCTCTGCTTTTTTATGGGAGATTTCAGCATAATACTGTTGTTTTTATATCCATTTTAGCTTGGCTTCTGCAGGAGGATTTGCTATATATCGAAGTTCGGCCTGCAAGACGGCTTTGGCTGCAGAGCGTTCCCAGTCCCTAGATTTTTTTTTAATTTTTGAAATTTGAGCAACAAATAGGCCTCTTATATAGCTTTTAAGGAATCCCAATCAATCTGTAATGATACAGATGGCTTAATGGTGATACTATAAGAAAATATATCTAGCAGGATGTCCTCTGTTGAGGGAAAAACGTCAAACCAATAAGGGTTTACATTCCAATAGGTACGTATCTGGGCAGAATGCAGAATTAACTTGAGCACCAGTGGAGAATGATCAGATAACCCCATAGCTGCATATGTCCCATCAGATATCATAGGTAGCATTGTGGATGTAGCCAATGCCAAGTCTATTCAAGGTTGTGTGGGTACTAGAGAAATCATGAAAAACTTTATCATAAGGGTGTAATGTTCTCCAGATATCCACCAAGCCGATCTCCCGAACAAAGCCAACAAAGGAGGTACATGTATGGGTCAGTTGACCCCTAGTCGTACCATATTTATGCCAAGAGAAGCCATGGTAATTATTAAAGTCTTCTATTAGAAGCCAAGGGACATCAACTTTATCAGAGGTAAAATGCAATAATTCTTTAAGTACCTCTGATGAATATGGAGGAGGTATGTACTAGATATTTTGGCTATCACATATGGTTTTCTGTACGTACAGAAAAACATAACGACATAGTGGTGGGTGTGTCTTTACATTTTTGAATGTACTTACTGTTGATGGACTCATTACCCCTGCTGGAAGTATGTTCCAAGCATCCACTCCTAGTTTAGTCCATTAGGAACCTCTCAAAGAGGTAGAGTGAGGTGTTATTAATGGTTTCTGAGTTTTGTATTTTAGGAAAAACACACAAACATCAGATCTGTCCTAGACTGGGCAAGATACTTAAAAAAACACAGAGGACCTTCAAGCATAGTGTTTTTTTTATGTTTGTTTTAAGGAGAAGCCTCTGAAATGGAGTAACTGCAGTCAGCCTAACTAAATTCTAAAATATCATTTTTTTGTTTCTTTCATTAACCAGAGTTTATGTTCCTCTTTCTACTTTATTTTTTTTGTTGCCTGCCTGACTTACAAATTAGTCATGAAAGGGGATACATTAATATGGTAACCACTACAGGAGAGGGAGTGCCTTTTGTATAGCTGCAACGCTTGGAAGCAGTTTCAATTGTGTTTTTGGAAACTAAATACAGATTCAATGCTCTTTAACAATTTAAAGGGAAAGGCCGTAGGGCAAATTTCATGTTGAGACAGCATTAAATCTGTACTTTTTTAATTTTATTTCTAATTTTTTTTTTAACTATTTTTCTTTCTTTCCTTTATCACCTTTATTTTTGGATGATTCTTAAGTTTGGTTTTGTTATGGTTAAATAAAAAAAGAGGGGAGTATAGAGAATATTATATGGAGAACATTTAAAACATTTAAAAAAGGTTGATATAGACTATTAAAGCTTTCCTATACCATTTTGTGTTTGGGCCAATTTCCAACAGTTTTTTTTTCTTTCAACATTGAATAATTGTTTTTATATAGTATGGAAGATCCATTGGGTCATTTTAGCTATTAGCAGCTATGAAAATAGCAATGGTAACACCAGGCTTTAGCAACAGTCATGTGACTATTTTCTTTGTACATGTGACACACAGTCCTCTCTACAGTACTAATATGTGGCAGTCATCATATGTGGTCATTGGTCAATTTTTTTTGTGCCATAACTAAGTTCAAAGAGTATTGCTTGAATATCATATATATATACTGGGACTTGTGAGACTCATAGTGATTGGCAAATAGCAGGTATGGTATAGTACAACTGTACTTAAGAGTAATTTATTTTGATTATTCCTGTAGCCACGAGACACTGGTAGCATCACACTTATCTGCATTCTGAAATCAAGTTATTCTGTCTGCTTGGTTGATACTGTCTACTCTGTTCTGGGCCTGCTAAAGGTATGACCTCTTCTTCAGCCTATTAAAGGCATGACTCATACAGTAGCTACACACAGTAGCAAAGGACGGAACTAAGTGCACAAATGTGTGGCACCAGCCAAGGTTTTAGCCCATCAGAGTTTGTTTTTAATCAGTTTTTATTATACGTCTCGAAGGAACATCTATTCTTACATATCACCTTTCGTATGCAAAAATACTTTCTAGTAACATCTTCAAAGATATACATTTTCTATATAGGAGAAAACAAAGGCAATAAAAAAAAAGGGGGGGATAAAAGTCAAAAAGAGAGAAAGAATTGCACCTATGCAGCATTTTGTCTAACTCTGACATTTATGACATTTTAACTCTTGCATTTATGACTTTACTGATACTGTGTCATACCTTTCGTTTTTTACTGATTCAGGTATTTTAAAACTTTTATCATATGTCTAAAAAATTTCCTCTTAAGCTAGTATGTGTATCTGTTAATTTAAATTCACGCCAGCATGCCCAGATATTTGAATGTTCTACAGCCCTGTTCTTGGCTATACTAGTTAATTCCTCCATTAAGAATATTTCATCTATTTTTAATAGATGAAATTCTGCGTCTCCATAACAACGGAATCTGGGATTTTGCCGCATCCAATAAATGCAGAGTTTTTGAATTCTTATATTTATTCACTGACTCCGTTGTGCAGTGAAGCAGTATGGTCCATGGGTCCAACCTCATTTCCTTTTTCTGTATTGTAGAGATAATTTTAACTACCTTTCTCCAATACTCCTGTATGAGCAGGCAATTCCACCAAATATGTCCATGAGTTGCTATGCCACCGCACTTCCTCCAACACAGCGGTGAAGCCACGTGTGAGATTTTATGTAGTCTATTTGGGGTATAATACCAGCAGATAATAAGTAATTTAGTTCCGCTGTCTTGGAGGAAATGGAGGACACGTGCCAATTTATTTTTTTATCCTTTTATGCACCGGTTATACTCATATGCAAATCTTCCTCCCATTTAGCTAAATATTCTGGATATTCGTGTTTCTGAAGGTTCAAGAGGGCTCTGTAGAATAAAGATATACAGTGTGCGGGGTGGGCTTCCAGACTTAAAACCCTTTCGATTTGATTTATCTCTGTCAATGAGTGAATCAGACGTGGGAGATTATGCACAAAATGAGAGAGTTGCGCATATTTCCACTGATCCATCTTAGTAACCCTATCATTACTGGAGAGGGATTGAAACTCTTTCAATCCACTTTTGTCAATAATTTGATGTAACCGGGGCTGGCTCTGGCCAAACCAACGCTTAAATCCCTTATCTAACAATCCTGGTAAGAAATAACTGTGACCTAGGAGAGGCATTAGTGGGGAGTTATACTTCCAGCCTTGCTGTAGAATGTAACGGGTCCCATATGGATAGTGTGGACCTTGTCAGAGGAGATGTAGATGTTGCCAGCTCCCTATGCTTACGTGGCAGCCAAGGGACTACCGACAGGCCCCTATCTGCCAAAGCTGATTCTATCTGTACCCATATTTTTTATCTCTCATCTCTTGCCATTCTGCAATTCTCTTTAATATTACTGCATAGTAATATAGCTTAAAGTTAGGCAGTGCTAAATCTCCCAGTCTTTTAGGTCTATATAAGATATCTCTTGAGATTCTTGCCCGCTTACCCTTCCTTATGTAATGTGAAATAAGTGAATGTAGAGTAGAAAAAACCTATGGGAACCTCCAAAGGGATCATCTGAAAAAGAAACAAAATGCGGGGTAAAATGTCCATCTTAATGATGTTTATTTTTCCCATCCAGGAATGGCACTTTACTGAACATCTGTTCAGATCTATCTTAATATTTTTTTTAAAAGGCAAGATAATTTTGTCTAAATAAATCTGACGTATGAGCAGTCAGATTTACACCCAGGTATTTCAAAATTTCAAGTTGCCATGAGAAAGGGAAAGCTGATTTAAGTTTCATGGTCTCCTTATCTGAAATTGTGATATTTAAAATTTCAGATTTAGACATGTTGATTTTATAATTCGATAGATCATGAAAAGATTGTAAAGCAGCCATCAAGATGGGTATTGAGATGGGTTGTTGAACAAAGAACAAAATATTGTCCGCATATGCAGATAGTTTATGCTCGTTCCCCTTTATATTTACTCCATGCTTGGTTGACACTGCCTACTCTGTTCTGGGCCTGCTAAAGGTATGACCTCTTCTTCAGCCTACTAAAGGCATGACTCATACAGTAGCTACACACGGTAGCAAAGGACGGAATTATGTGCACAAATGTGTGGCACCAGCCAAGGTTTTAGCCCATCAGAGTTTGTATAACTGAACACAATTTCAGTAAAAGGAGTTAGTGGTGAGTTGTGATGGCAACAAGATTCCCCCTGGAGACTTGAAGGGTCATACACAAACACACAGTGGTAACCATCAGAAGGTGGAGCGGAGTTATCTGCAGGCATATGACAATGGATGAAGAAAGATGGGTGATAAAAATCAGACAACCTGACAGAGTATCCATTTAAATTGTTAAACGTGGTAATGGAAAAGGCTCTCATTATTAGTAAATCTATAGCAATGCTAAACAAAGGTCCTTACTACTCAAAATGACAAGATTCATTTGAATGCACATGTCTTAGAAGTACTCGTGTTTTTCTTTCCCTACCTGTGTGCACCTTAATAATGTTTAACCTCAGAATGCCAGGAAAGCTGGTCCAAAGGACGCTACTGAATTTGCTATTTCCAATTGGAATCACCATGGAAGGCGGTCCCAGAAGCAAGGGCAACATGACCAGATTAGCATTATGGACTTTTATACTATTATTATTGGACTGCTGAGAACTAAGATCCTAATTTTTTGTCTCTTATTATTATTATTATTATTATTATTATGGACTTATTATATACAGAAGAAGTGATGAACTACAGATACGGAGATCCAGGAATGTGGACTGTAGAGATGGAGAGTTTACAGAGTCTTTTCAAAGAGTTTTTATTTCAGAAAGCAAAAACAAAAGTTCCAAATATTAACCACTTGTGTACTGGGCACTTAAACCCACTTCCTGCCCAGGCCAATTTTCATCTTTCAGGGCTGTCACTCTTTGAATGACAATTGCGTGGTCATGCAACACTGTACCCAAATGACATTTTTTATCATTTTTTTTACCCACAAATATAAAATATATCTTTTGGTGGTATTTACTCACTACTGTTTTTTTTTATTTTTTGCTAAAAAAAATGAAAAAGACAGAAAATTTTGAAAAAAAAAAGTTTATAGTTTATTATAAAATTTTGCAAACAGGTAATTTTTCTCCTTCATTGATGTGTGCTGATGAGGCTGCACTGATGGGAACTGATTGGCAGCACTGATATGCACTAGCAGGTGGCACTGGTGGGCACAGATAAGGTGATGGCAGCTCTTCCTGTACGGGACCAATGTCCCTCTGACAGAAGCCGGTGATCATTTTTTTTTTCTCCTCCTCCAAGACGATTGCCGAACTTCTGTCTACACCACTTGATCAGCTGTCATTGACTCGGTGATCACAGAGCATGATGCTGTGCACGCCCCGCAGGGGGCGCCCAGACAACGCATGCTTGGGAGGATGTACATGGACGCCCTCCTGGCAATGAAAGTTTTACTAAACCCAGTAATATGAAAATAGTTCATCTGCCCCCCCCCCCCCCACGGTGCCCACAGCTTATAAATCTTCTTTTTACATTAAAATAATGCCACTATATACCTTTTTGGATGATCTGTATACCATAGTCAGTGATACACTGCTCAGTTTCTCCAGTTCTGAAAGTTAAGAAAGGAGGAGATTTCCACTACAGCCTGTATACATGCCCACATGTGTGATGTCAATATCACGAGACCTGGCTATCTCTGAGAACAAATGAATTTTCTCTCCAGCATAAAAGACACAACTGAGCATATGCATGAGGACTACCCTGTCTGTGTTAAGCTGGCCTTCTCGAGATAGACAGTGCAGGGAGGGAAGAATCTTGCATACAGGATAAAACAGCCTTTTTACACAATGCAGAGGATTAACCCCTTAAGTTCCACAGTGAGTATAACAAGCATGCTGTGCTGCATATACAGACTGATTTTACTGTTGTGGGTTTAGTAACACTTTAAGGCTCACGCTGTAGCCATCTTTTGGCTATAGCGCAGGCGGGAAGAGGTTAAAGGAAATTACACATAAACCATTATTTTATGTGTGACCTTAGTTTAACTGGCCACAAGGTGTGGACTGTTACATAATAATATACACAGACTAGATGGGAGAGGAAGAAAAGTCTCTGGAACACCAGTTACCAGAATGGGACCCTCATGTGCAGCAGCTTGGTAATTATGGAATATACCTCTTGCACTTGCATATCTAAATGTTTGTCTTATGACTTTTCTCTCTCATTGTTTGTATTTTGTAATATGTTATAGCTCTCTTAATAATGTTTTTTTTGTAACTAGATAGATTGAGTTTTGATAGACCTTCATACTATTTACAAATACATTTCTGTTGTTGTGTTAAAGCTTTCACTCATGGCCAAAGAACTCTCATTTACCAAATCATATCAGGATGATAATAATATATAGATTTGGTAAAACAGTATAATGCGAGCTGACACAGTTGTACCCTATGCCTGAAGGTCACCTTGAATTTGTCTGGAAGTTGATCAAGGTTCTTTATCCCCCCATTCGAACAATCCTTCATGACATCGTTTGATCAGTTTTTCTGTTTTGTCCACATCCAGGGAGATTAGCTACAATGCCATGGGCTGTAAACTTCTTGACAATGTTGCTCACAGTGGACACAGGAACATTAAAAATCTCTGGAGATGGACTTGTAACCTTAAAGCGGTGTTCCAGCCAAAATTCAACATTTAGGACAAAAATACCTCTTTAAAAGTCATTCTTAGTGTATTATAATAAAGGTATGCTGTATACTGAGGTTTGTTTATCATGATAGCAGCATCGATTTCTTACCTTATAAAATTACAGCAGAGCGTGTCCATCTTCTGTGTGGGCATCCTGAAGCCACAGTGTATCTCTTCCTGGTTCCCTTCAGTCAATTTTCCCATAATGCACCTGCAAATCTCGGACATGCTCTGTGCTCTGTTAGCTGTGTAGAGGATGTACCCGCCCCTTAGCCAAGACACAATAGACATTTCCTGGCCATAGAATTGCATTGCTTCCAAACAGGAAATGATGCGTGAAAGGCGGCGCCCGGCCAGCCAGCACCATCTTTAAAAAGGGTGGCCTGCCCTTTGTTTCCAGATGCTTGATCAAGTAG
>BLSH010243752.1:124181-145816 GCA_018402905.1 Glandirana rugosa
ACACGACCTATTTTAACAACCGTGGAAGAGTTTTAAGAGTTTTTTTTTATTTATCTTTATTAACGTAAGGTTCAAATACTACGAGGACATTAAACATTAATTTAAGTGGACATAGTTAATTGTCCACGACAGTTATATCTTTAGCGAGGCTGTTGGTCAATTTTACCACTTTTAAACTAAGTTGGGAAGAAAACAAATAGAGACACACGGTGTGCCTCGTACCTCTTCTCTTTCTCGACGTTTCTTGACAGACTCCTAATCTCTTGTTTTTAACACCTTTTTACACCTGTTAGAATTTCGCCTCAAGGTGGGTGGAAAAATTGGGGAGTGATGGATAATGTAAGTACTTGAAAAAAAAAAAAAAGATGTGCCATTTATTAATGTATGACCCATTTGCTAATAGGTAGTGAGGGGTTAAAAAGGTGGGTGGAACTCCGCTTTAAGATTGTCCACATTTTTCCACAATTTTTGTTCTCTAATCCTCAGACAGTTCTTTGCAGCTCTTTCTCTTCTCCATGCTCCGTGTGGCACACAGAGATAAACAAAAGAAGGGTTGAATCAAATTTTCACCATTTTAACTGGTTGTCGGAGCGATTTCTATATTGACAGCACCTGTTAATTGATACAGGTGAATTTAATTACAAATTACAGGAGCATCATAAACTTGGAATGCAATTATTTCTATTTATTTTTTTTTGAGAATTTTGAGAAGGTGCCAACAATTTTATCCAGCACATTTTTGGAGTTTTATGTGAAATGTGTATGATTTGGCTTTTTGTTTCTCTGCTTTTTTGTGTCATACCAATACAAAGAAAATAAATAAACATGAGACTGCCTAAACATTTGTAATTGCAACAATTTTCTGGGCGAAGTGGTGCATTATCTGACAGAAATGCAGGGGTGCTAATATTTTTGGTCATGACTGTAGATGAGTGTTCAGCATAGTACTTGCTTCATTAGGTCATTCCATTCAGATATAGGTACCTACACATGTTTACATGCTTTTCAGAGTGTCCTGGTTACCCCCTAATTTCTCATTATGCAAGAACAACCACCTTTTGTCCCACTGTTTGTCAGTGAGGCACCCATGATTCATTTAGACTCATAGTAAAGTAAGGGAGACAAATAAGTATGGCCCAGCTTTCAACTGGGATTTGGAATTTACATACTTCAGCACCCTTTTGTTCATTAAGTGCCCAGTAACATATGAAAAGGTTCAATATGGCATCTCTAAGGGACTTTTTTCATTATCTGAGTTTTATTTACCACTTTAAAAGTGACTACATGGTCACTTTGAGTTGCTAAAAGCATCACTGATCTAGCTGCTCACAGCTTAATTACAGAAATGCTAGCTTTTTTTTGTTTTCAATATTTTTATTGAAAAGATTGCAGAATGCACATAATAGCAATGGTGCTCAATACGCATGTGGTCATAAAAGGTATGCAAAGACCATAAATATTGGCACAACGATTGAGAATAAAGGCTAACAGAACAATGTTGTCTTATAAAGAAACATTTCGTATTAAATGGGGAAAGGACAGGGGCCAATGTTAGCATTTTTAACCACTAGTTGATATTCTTCACATTACCTGGACCAGCTGTAGGTTCCTCAATGACATACCATTTTAACTTATTTAAGCTGTTTTACTATTGTTTGGTAATGTTGCTCAGACATGTCTGTATTTGATTCAACGGCAATTCAGCTGAGCAGGCTGAAAACCTGCAAGAACCCCGAACCAAGACCCAAACACATTTGAAGTGAATGGTGACAGACTGGGTTAATGGGCTGTACCTGATACATTTTCACTGCTAAACAATAGATTCCCAGCTGTGTAATACTGCCTGGAAGACTTAACTTACCAGATTTGGTGAATGATGTCACCTTGGATTCCCAGCAATAAATGTAATTTAACAAAGCCAGATATCTACGACATGTACAGATTGGCATGTACTACCATGATGGATTACTTGATTGACAGATACATTGGGGGTAATTTACTATTGCGCCCAAATGTGCTCCAGCAGTGCCTGAAAATAGCTCCCGATTAAAGGCAATAAAGACTTCAACTCTCAGAATCTGGGCGGATATGCAAATGGAACAGAGTCTATTGCCACAGAACATGCCTGTCAGATCACATATGCAGGAATAGTGGCCGCCAATGGGTCTCGAACCTGCAAAATCCACAGTCCTCCATTGAAAGCTTGTATAGAAGTTATTTGTCATAAAAAATCTATGGGGACCCGGGTCTTGCCCTAGGGGACATGTATCAATAGAAAAAAAAGTTTTTAAAATGTTTGTTTTTAAAGGAGCAGTGATTTTAATAATGCTTAAAGTGAAACAATAAAAATGAAAAATTCCTTCAAATATCGTGCTTGGGGGTTCCCCTTAGTCTGCTTGTAAAGTGGCGCATCTGTGCCATGTGTATAAAAGTGCAACAGCAAAATTACATTTCTAAAGGGATAAAAGTAATTTAAACTTGCTCGCGGCTGTAATGTATTGCAGGCTCCCAGCAATATAGATAAAAATGGCATAGGGTCCCCGTCCAGTCTATACCAGGCCCTTCGGGACTGGTCTGGACTTTAAGGGGAACTCTACGCCAAAATTTTAGAAAAAATTGACGTGGGGTCCCCCCCAAAATCCATACCAGACCCTTTGGTCTAGTATGGATTTGGAGGGGAACCCATGCCAAAATTTAAAAAAAATGGCAAGGGGTCCCCCAAAATCCATACCAGACCCTAATCTGAGCATGCAGCCTGAAGGTCAGGAAAAGGGGGAGATGAGCGAGCGCTCCCCCTCATGAGCCGCACCAGGCCACATGCCCTCAACATGGGGAGGGTGCTTTGGGGTCCCCCCAAAGCACCTTGTCCCCATGTTGATGAGGACAAGGCCCTCTTCCCAGCAACCTTGGCCAGTGGTTGCCGGGTCTGCAGGCGGGGGGCTTATCGGAATATGGAATATAACAAGGGGGCCCTCAGATCCCGCCCCCTTATGTGAATGAGTATGGGATACATTGTACTCCTACCCATTCACCTAAAAAAGTAGTGTTGTGTGACAAAAGACAGTAGCCAGATTTTGACAATTCCTTTATTAAAAACCTTTTCTTTTTCCCGGCTTCTTCCTGTGGTATTCCTCTGGTTTTCCTCCATCTTCTGCTTCCCCACTTCTTCTTCTGTTCTTCTCCTTCTTCTTTTGGCCTTCCTCCTTGTGACTTTGCTGCCCATGATTGGTCCATGATGTCACAAGGGGTGGGGTCTCCAGATGTCGTCAGCAGGTGGCCCCGCCCCATGCCAATATAAGTCAATGCCCAAGGTGGAGCCAGCATTACACCAGGAGAGTGCATCAAGGCAACATCGGAGGAAGAACAGTGGGAGAAGACATTGGAGACAGAAGACCCCGCAAAAGAGCAGGAGACCCTGCAGAAGAAAGAAGACCCCTCATAAGTAAGAAGACCCAGCAAAAGAGCAGAAGAAAGAAGACCCCTCAGAAGAAAGAAAACCCCACTAAAGAGCAGAAGAAAGAAGACGCCGGAGGAGGGAGAAGAGCCGGAGAGGGGAGAAGAAATCGGAAGAGACGCCGAAGCTGTCTTAATAAAATACTTTTAAAATCTGTGTACTGTGGTTTTTTTTTGGCACTTTTTTTAGGTGAATGGGTAGGGGTACAATGTATCCCTACTCATTCACATGGGGGGGGGCTGGGATCTGGGGGCCCCCTTTTTAAAGGGGGTTTCCAGATTCCGATAAGCCCCCCGCCCGCAGACTCCGACAACCACAGTCCAGGGTTGTTGGGAAGAGTCCCTTGTCCCCATCAACATGGGGGCAAGGTGCTTTGGGGAGGGGAAAGCAGATCCCCCTGCCCCAAAGCACCCACCCCCCCCCCCCATTTTGAGGGCATGTGGCCTGGTATGGTTCAGGAGGGGGCACTCACTCGTACCCCTACCCATTCACCAAAAAAGCTGTGAAATGTAAAAAAAACAAGAGCCGGTTTTTGACAAGTCCTTTATTGTAAAATAGCTCTGAGCTCTTCTTCTGGGTGTCTTCCCTCCTGCTGCCATCTTCTCCCTGTTCTCTGTTCTTCCTCGCAGCCATCTTCCCCTGGTGCTGTCTCTTCCACTGTCATCTTCTGTCGCCGTCTTGTCCTGTCCATGTCACCGCCATCTTCTCCTTTCGCTGTCTCTCCCCATGTCTCTCCCCATCACCTTCTCCCTCTGCTGTGTTCTTTCGCACCGCCATCTTCATTCCTTGTGTTGTCACCCACTGTCTGGCGTCTCCTACATAGCCATTGGGGGAGCCATATGACGACATCACCCGGATGTCCATCCCTCTTTTTTTTATAAGAGCGGCTAACCAGCAGCACGGAACAACAGAGCAGAGGAAGAAAGTGACGGGGAGAGACAGCGGAAGGAGAAGATGGCAGCGACAGAAGACGGTGACAGAACAAGGCGACAGAAGATGGCACCAGGGGAAGATGGCAGCAAGGAAGAACAGAGAACCAGGAAAAGATGGCAGTGGGAGAGAAGACTCCGGGAAGAAGATGCCTCAGAGCTTTTTTACAATAAAGAAATTGTCAAAAACTGGCTCTTGCTTTTTTTTACATTTCACAGCTTTTTTGGTGAATGAGTAGGGGTACGATGTACCCGATACCCATTCACATGGGGGGCGGGATCTGGGGGCCCCTTGTTAAAGGGGGCTTCCAGATTCTGATAAGCCCCACACCCACAGACCCTGACAATCACCGGCCAAGATTATTGGGAAGAGACCCTTGTCCCTATCAACATGGGGACAAGGTGCTTTGGGGTGGGGGACCCCCTGCCCCAAAGCACCCACCCTCCCCATGTTGAGGGCATGTGACCTGGTGGTTCAGGAGGGGGTGCTCACTGACCCCCCTATCCTGACCTCCAGGCTGCATGCTCGGATAAGCATCTGCTATGGATCTTGGGGTGGACCCCACACCAATTTTTTTTTCAATTTTGTCATGGAGTTCCCCTTAAAATCTATGCCAGACCCAAAGTGCCTGGTATGGATCTAGGGGGGACCCCATGCCAAATTTTGATTAAAATATGGTTTTTGGGCCATTTTTTTTTCAGAATTCGGGCTTAGAGAGAATTCACATTTAGTTGACATATTTCATGGCTTACCTAGCCCACAAAATAATTAGTAGACCCCTGAAATTCAGCTTTGGAGCAGGGATTTTTTAAAGGCTTTTTGTAGGGGGTCTTTTCTTCATCCTTCCCTCCATTACTCTTTCTACTCAAGAACTGAATTATTGTAATGAGAATGGTATCATTAGCAGTAATCAACACGGTTTCATGAAGAATCATTCTTGCCACACCCATCTATTAACCTTTTATGAGGAGGTGAGCTGCCATCTAGATAAAGGAAGGCCTGTAGACGTAGTTTATCTAGATTTTCCAAAAGCATTTGAAACAGTCCCCCACAAATGTTTACTGTACAAAGTAAGGTCTCTTAACATGAATCAAAGGGTGAGTACCTGGATTGAAAACTGGTTACAGAGGCGAGTCCACATTGTGGTGATAAATGGGGAGTACTCGGAATACTCTGAATGGTCTGGTGTAGAAAGTGGGGTTCCCCGAGGTTCTGTCCTGGGACCAATCCTATTCAATTTATTCATAAACGATCTGGAGGATGGGATAAACAGCTCAATCTCAATATTTACGGATGATACCAAGCTAAGTAGGGCAATAAATTCTCCACAGGATGTGGAAACCTTGCAACAAGATCTGAACAAATTAATGGGGTGGGCAGATAAGTGGCAAATGAGGTTTAACGTAGAAAAATGGAAAATCATGCATTTGGGTACGAAGAACATGAACGCAAACTATTCACTGGGGGGGAGAGCCTCTGGGGGAATCTAGGATGGAATGGAAAATGACTTAGGGGTCCTAGTAGAGAACAGGCTCAGCAGTGGCATGCAATGCCAAGCTGCTGCAAGCAAAGCTAACAAACTGTTGGCATGCATAAAGAAAAGGATTAACTCCAGGGATAAATCAATAATTCTCCCACTATACGAGTGAGGCCGCACCTGGAGTATGCTGTCCAGTTCTGGGCACCAGTCCTCAGCAAGGATGTCCTGGAACTGGAAAGGGTTCAGAGAAGGGCAACAAAGCTAATTAAGGGATTGAAGGGCCTTAGTTATGAGGAAAGATTACAAACACTAAACTTATTCTCTGGAGAAGAGACGCTTGAGAGGGGATAAGATTTCAATGTACAAATACTGTACTGGTGACTCCACAATAGGGACAAAACTATTCAGCGCAAGGGGATACACAAAGACATGCAGCCGTTCACTAAAAATAGAAGAAAGGCAGTTTAACCTTAAACTGCATAGAGGGTTATTTACGATAAGAGCAGTGAGGATGTGGAATTCTCTTCCACAAGCAGTAGTTTCTGTATAGTATAGATAATTTCAAAAAACTATTAGATGCACACCTAAGGGACCACAACATTGAGGGATATACAATGTAATACTGACATGAAAACACACACACATAGGCTGGACTTGATGGACTTATGTCTTTTTTCAACCTCGCTAACTATGTAACAAAATGTATTTCAAGTCTGCAAAAGTCAAACAAAGCAAAAAAAACAACTTTTTATTTCAACATTAGTATAAACATTTGGTACATTAATGTACTTGGGCCAAAAAAACACATAAAAAAGGCATGGAAGTGATGCTCCAGCATTTGACAATATAGTTAGAAGGGCCCTGCTCAAAAGAGCTTACAATCTACAAAGATAGAGCACAAAAAATTGGACACATTAAACAAATCACATTAGAAAAGCGGGGATGCAAATCAAGCCAATAACAAGCATTACTAACCTTTTTTTTGGGATCAGTCCTCGCGCTAAACCCCAAAAAAGTTACGTGGCAGAATTATCATAAGTAGTGTTGAGCGAACCCGGACTGTAACGTTCGGGTCCGTACCGAACTTTCGGATGTCCGGGACCCGGACCCGAACACGGACAATTCAAAAAACGTTCAGGTTCTGGTAGTTGATCACGCATGTTGAATAGCTGAAGGGCAGCCAATCAACAAGCGTTTCACTGGTTTGCCCTTAGAAGCCATCACAGCCATGCCTACTAATGGCATGGCTGTGATTGGCCAGTGCATCATGTGACCCAGCCTCTTTATAAGCTGGAGTCACAGTGCTGCATGTCACATGCTCTTGGGTTAGTGTAGGGAGAGGATGCTGCCGGCGTTTTTGTGAGGGAGAGATTGGAGACATTTAAACATCTGATCCTGCATCCTGAGATTACTACTGCTGTTGCTCTGAGGGACAAATTGCAGAAATTTGAGATTTCACATACTGCTGCTTTGAGTGACAGATTGCAGATTGCAGATCAAACTCTGCATAACACAACGATCGCTACGATCGTGCACAACGATCAGATTGTTGGAGTAATTTGAGATTTCACATACTGCTGCTTTGAGTGACAGATTGCAGATCAAACCCTGCTTAACACAACAATCGTTACGATCGTACACAATGATCAGATTGTGGGATCTTACACAACGATCAGATTGTGGGAGTAATTTGAGATTTCACATACTGCTGCTTTGAGCGATCTGACTGCACTAGGTAGAGGCTTCTGCTTAGAGGGACAGATTATTGTTCAAAAATCATTGCTTACTCCTATAGGGCCAGCTGTTGCTGTAAGTGACACATTATTGTTCAAAAATCATCTCCTAGTTCTAGAGGGAGAGTTTCCAGCTGTTGCTTAGAGGGACAGATTATTGTTCAAAAATCATTGCCTACTCCTATAGGGCCAGGTTACAGCTGTTGCTGTAAGTGACACATTATTGTTCAAAAATCATCTCCTAGTTCTAAAGGGAGAGCTTCCAGCTGTTGCTGTAAGTGACACATTATTGTTCAAAAATAATCTCCTAGTTCTAAAGGGAGAGTTTCCAGCTGTTGCTTACAGGGACAGATTATTGTTCAAAAACCATTGCCTACACCTATAGGGCCAGGTTACAGCTGTTGCTGTAAGTGACTCATTATTGTTCAAAAATCATCCTACTCATCCGCTCAGCGTAACACCTTCACCAACAACATCAGCACATCCAGAGGGAAACGACAGCAGGCTGTTTTAAAACTGATATGTTTGGATAAACCCCACACTGAGCAGGAGCTGTGGACGGGCATTGAACAACAGACCAATGAGTGGTTGTTGCCACTGAGCCTCAAGTCCGGCCTGGTGGTGTGCGACAATGGTCGAAATCTCGTAGCGGCTCTGGGCCGAGCCGGTTTGACGCACATCCCTTGCCTGGCGCATGTGCTGAATTTGGTGGTACAGAATTCTCTAAAAAACTACCCGGATATGTCAGGGCTGCTGCATAAAGTGCGGGCCGTCTGTGCGCACGTTCGGCGTTCTCACCCTGCTGCTGCTCGCCTGTCTGCGCTGCAGCGGAACTTCGGCCTTCCCGCTCCCCGCCTCATATGCGACATGCCCACAAAGTGGAACTCCGCCTTGCACATGCTGGAGAGACTGTGCAAGCAGCAGCAGGCAATAGTGGAGTTTCAGCTGCAGCACGCATGGGTCAGTCGCTCTGCAGAACAGCAACACTTCACCACCAATGAGTGGGCCTCCATGCGAGACCTGTGTAGCACCAGCATAGGCCAGGTTAAAAATATTCAAGCCAGGACACAGTTCTGGAGGAGGAGGAGGATGAGGAGGAGGAATCGCAGCAGGGTGGCACCCAACGCAGCTTCTAGGTATCACTGTAGCGTGGCTGGGGGATACAGAGGACATAGATGATATACCTCCCACAGAGGACAGCTTGTCTTTGCCTCTGGGCAGCCTGGCACACATGGCCGACTACATGCTGCAGTGCCTGCGCAATGACAGCCGAGTTGCCCACATTGTAACTTCTGATTACTGGGTGGCCACCCTGCTGGATCCCCGTTACAAGGACAACGTGCCGTCCTTAATTCCCTCACTGGAGCGTGAGAAGAAGATGCGCGACTACAAGCGCACACTGGTAGAGGCGCTGCTGAGGGCATTCCCAAATGACACCGGGGGCTCAGCGGAAGCACAAGGCAAAGGCAGAGGAGGAGGAAGAGGCCACCAACGCAGCTGTGCTACCACCAGCACCTCAGAAGGCAGGGTTAGCATGGCCAAAATGTGGCAAAGCTTTGTCAGCAGCCCACCACAACAAACAGCACCACCAGCCGATAGACAACGTCTTAGCAGGAGGCAGCATTTCAGCAACATGGTGCAAGAGTATGTGTGCATACGCCTACACGTACTGACTGATGGGTCTGCCCCATTCAACTTCTGGGTCTCCAAATTGGCCACATGGCCTGAGCTTGCCGTTTATGCCTTGGAGGTGCTGGCCTGCCCTGCAGCCAGTGTATTGTCTGAACGTGTGTTTAGCATGGCAGGGGGCGTTATCACAGACCAGCGCAGCCGTTTGTCCACAGCCAACGTGGACAAGCTAACTTTTATTTAAATGAACCAGGCATGGATCCCACAAGACTTGTCTGTACCTTGTGCAGAATAAACATTTCGACCAGACTCACACAGCCATTCGTATACTTGTTTTTTTGAATAGGCCTCAATATTTTGGGGGCTACCCCAATTATAAACAAACAAAAAAAAAATACAGTGTTGGCTACCTCCTCCTCCTCCTAGATCACCGCCACTTCCACCTACACTGCCATGGTCACAGCCTAGTCAACCTCTAGGCTCCTACTCCCCATTCACCCCCCCTTCCCATTTTTTTTTATTTGATTTTAATTTATTTTCCCTATCTCCTTTTTTTGTAGGGCACTTGCCCTACTGTTACCCCCATTTTACTTCCTTTTGCAGCCCTCTAGAACTTGGAAGGACTTTGTTACAGCCATTTTTGTGCCTAAAAGTTCGGGTCCCCATTAACTTCAATGGGGTTCGGGGTCCGGGATAAAGTTCGGGGAACGTTCGGTGCCGAACCCGGACTTTTTTCCAAAGTTCGTTCGGACCCTCCGAACCCGAACGTCCAGGTGTTCGCTCAACTCTAATCATAAGCAAAAACTGACAAAATTAATAAAAAAGCCAAAAAGGCAGCACACAAACTACCTTGACACACACAGCAGGAATGAATTTGCCACAACCTTCCTTTTCAACAAAACCATTACATAGCAGTTGTAAGTCTAACATGTGAGATTTAGAAGCAATCATCAAACAGCTTTAGTGGGGTGTGAGTCAGGCATTATGCACACCCTTAAAAACCCACATCTATTTATAACCCAATATACATACTGCAACTAAATATTCAGGCCCGTTCTTAGGCCAAACGCCAGCCACAAATGATAGCATTTAAATAAGCTAGTTAAAATTGCTCACCTCCACTCACCCAGTATAGGACACACCCACTAGTGTAATTGATTCAGTCTCTCTCACACTTGTTCATTACACCTCTTTACAAATAAAAACATATGCCTCAATAAATATCTATGCAGAGTAAAGCTCCAAAAATATACCACTGGACATCAGTGATCCCAAACATCTCCAAATCAAACTTGTATGTTGGTGGGCATATTGAGGGTCCAAAACAGGAAATGACAACTTTGTGAGGGGTGCTTCACACAAATTGGTGACAAAGAGCATTCATCATTCATCATAGGCATACAACATTAAAATATCTTGGCCAAAACACCCCATGTCTAGATTTGGTGCAAACCCACACTTTTTCTAGCATATGCCATCTATTTTGAAGGGTGGTTATGGCTGATTACTGTCAGCATACTGAGAGATAAACAGCTGTCCTTTTGTGGGTTTTGGCTTGGTAAGAGGCTACAATTTGTGGTGGTGGGGAAATTTGAAGGCTGATTAGAGTGATTGCCAATGGAAAACATACAACACAATTTTCAATGGTGGTAGAACCCTCTTACACAAAAATACTACATTTAGACAAGGCCCTGAATCTGGAGTTATGTTTAACAACATAGGGAGAAACAACAACGTCTTTACATGAAGTAGCATGCTTGGGATTCAAACTCAGGAACTCAGCACTGCTAGGCAGGTGTGTTATCTTGTGAGCCACTGACCTGCTACCCATGGAATCCTCGTACACATATATACTGCATTTCTATGGACATATAGGTGGTGGAATGATATTAGTCAGTAGTTATTCCTCTTGATTTATTCTATTATATTTGGTGGTTCTTTGGGCTTGTGAGTGTAGAATAGTGATGTTGATTTTTGGGAATGAGATTTTTATTTCTGATGTTGGTATACAAGGCGCAATTTTTGGGCTCAAATTAGGATCATTTGGAAATAATAAAAAATATAAAATTGAGACTCATTTTAAATTTGCATAACCAATGGTATTATTTGTGGTTTGTAAAGACACCTGAGTGAGTTTGGGGAAATATTTTTGTGAGCTGGACATAAACAAGTGAAAGTAACAGAGAAAAAAATATTTAATGAAAACATTACACATTCTAGCATTCTTAAAAACAAAATAGATGATGAAGAAGCAACATTGTTGCAAGGACAATTTCTTTAAGAGAAAGATACATTTCATCACAACCCGAAAAGGATTTCTTTGGGGAAGTTACAATTGTACCATTAGAATGAATGGCTGAAACTTGCATTGGGCTACATAATTCACTCCCAAAAAACACTCTTTTAAACACTAATCATTTTGATATTTACTATAGTGCTCTGTAAATACTCCATGGGAGTTAAAATGAGAGTAGTTTCGTGTCTGAGCATGCTCAGTTGTGCTCAGCAGTGCAGTGCACCTATTTGTAAAGAGACAGGGAATTTATCTCTTCTCAGACATTTAAAGATATTTCAGTGTAGAAATCACTTTTTCACACAGTTGAAAAGCAAATTATCTTTAAACAATATACTGCATATTTTAGTACAATTTAGGTGATTATATCATGCTCTAAACATTATTTCCATGTGCACTTCTCCAGGTCCTGACTAGAATAAGGATTTGGGCGCTATCTGTTGCCTGGGTGCTATTGTGAATTTGCGTTTGGAAGTATTTTGCTATTGGGAATTCCATTTTTGTGCTATTTGCTGCTATTTTTGGAGCAAAATCTCGCTCAGGCGCACATTTGCAGCACTGAGCGCTATAGTAAATAAACCCCATTGTTTGCCCTTGTGAAACTTTTTTTTTAAAGCCAGTAAGTATATGTTTGTGATTTACTTTATTAAAATATTTTTTAAGTTGTTGGCTTTTTTTAATGTTTAACTCTATATGGGAATGAGTTAGGGGGCCAATGTCTGGCCACCCTCTTATTTTAAAGGGTGCTTCCAGATTATACCTAATGTCTTCCCCATTTTACTGTTACCCCACCTCCTGTTTGGGACACAGAGAGGTGGGGAAGACTTGGACAAAACTTGGACAATGTTACTATGTGGGGGGAGGCTTTGCAACCCCCCTTGCTTGGTACTCCCCCATTGTGAAAAGGCATATGGTTTAGTAGGGTACAGGAAGGAAGGGACTGCATGCTTGATAACTGCATGCATACGTGTCTGCTTGGAAATGTAAGAATAACTCTTGTTCTAATTTTATTTACTGCTGTGGGGGACTGTCAATGTCATTTTAGTGACAACGCATTGCCAAATCAATATCTAGTCCTGATTTAGGATACCTTTCTGAGTTATAAATCAGTATTGGTCTAAAATTTAACAATTTAAATAGACCCTTTAAACAGCTGCACACTCTAATTATATATATTTTAAACCATGCACACATAAGTAAATTATTTCACTGTGAACTCAAATATCGTAGATGTCAGGTTCTAGCATTTCAGAACCAAATCTTCAATGTTTGGGTACAAATCTGGAGTTTTCCTGAACACAAACAGCAACCCTATTGTTTGATCTTTCATTGCTCTGGTGTGACATCTCACTTGGAAGCAGCTATGCATCATGAATATAAACAGCACCCAGCTGCCAATGACATCACTGTCCTAGAGTCTGGCTCTTAGTGGCTGCTCCAAAAAACATAGTTTCCAGACAGTATATGTTTATTTGTGAGCAGGTTAAAGGCATTTGGAAAACAAGCAAAGTTTAAATTTAGACAGCAACATTTAAAAAAGAACAGCAGAGTCAGAAAACGACTTGCATCATAAATTATGTTAAATAACTTAGCAGTGTTAAACATAACTGTAGATTTGAATTTTCTCTTCCATTAATTAAAACACATTATGCAAACGAATAACTTCCAGCTTCGCTATCACCTCTAACACCATATTATTGTCCTGTATGTCATATAAACACATGACAGTCTGTGAAACTGTATACCTTGTAATATTCATTTTATGTGACAACAGATGTTTCTGAGATTAATTGGAAAATGTAAAAATCACATTACATTGATCACATTATTTATTTCAAAGTGAAAAGATACAAATGTGTGCTTTGTGAGGAAAGCCAAATGTAAAAAACATAAATTTTAAGTCTGATGTGAATTACTTACTTAGAACAACAGTGTTTATAAAGGAAACATATGTGTTGTCACACACTCATGATGGCGGATTATATGCCGAAGAAAAAACTGCATGCAGCATTTTAGCAGAGAATTTCTCATGCTGGTAAGCAATGAAATGATATAGAGATTATCACCACACTGAGGAATTTACAAGCTGAAATTATCAATTAAAGAAATCACAGGCATGGAAAGCTCTTGTACATTGCTGTTCTATGATTTACAATCAATAGATCACTCAAGGGGTTATTGCAGATTACTTGTCCTGGATTTCAGCCCCCATAGACTTCTATACTTTGTTCATAAATTGCATTTATTCTATATTGCTACCAAGTATTCCAGTTTTAAAGCATTTTCTGTTGTGATGTTCTATTTCTTACTGGTTATTATTGTGTTAAAGGATTGTAAAAGTAATTATGCACTTCCCCGCACTAAGCAGAAAATAATGAGATAATGTACAAATGTGAACCTGCATGAATTATGTTTCTTAATAATGATTGTAATATGACTGATGGAGTTTATCAACAAAAACAGATGGGAACCTTGATCTGTTCAGGGAACTCTGTTAATTGAAAGAGTCATTGGCTCTGTGATTTAAGAAAATTCCATCATTTGAGAAAGAGACTGATTGTCCTGCATCACTGTCGTGGCTAACCACCTCTGTGCCAGCTCTCTTTGCATATTATTGGTGCCAGCCGAATGAGGCAGAAAATTGCATCGTGTCATTTAATTTCCCAATCTTTGTTTTCATTGTATTAATCTTTTGGCTTTGCTTCTCTTTCTAATTTGAAGGCTCAGCAAGAAGCAAACCAAATGGAAATCCAGCTTAAATGTATGTCTACTTAGATGTTCTAGACACATTTTTCAGAAAGTTTAATCCTAGGTAATCCCGCCCATGAATAATAATCAACTGTGTTTCAAAGCAAACACACTGGTATTTTCTAAACACCTCCAGGGAACACTGCCAAAAGTCAACCACATGGAAACAAGAAGATTGCCAATAACAACTTTCAGGTTTTTGTTAACTAATTCTTCTGGAAGAGTCCACTTTTTTCAGGCGTAAGGGGAACAGATAAAACTGGCATTGGTAGTGTTATTCATATGATAAATATGGACACACTGGAACAGTCCAAGCAGGATTTTCTTGCATTTTTAGTCAGCAGCGCAGGAAACAATTATAGTCACATGACAAATGCCCTCTGAACGCAGATCACTCTTCAAAGAGTAATGCTAGTGTAAACTAGCCCCAATTGCTCTACATTAGAGTCAAAGATAGTGGCAGGGCTAGCAAGACCTCACTGGAGTGCTTTTGAAGGTCTATAAACATTATTTTAGTTTAATATACATGTTAGATCACAACATGCCGGTCACTGTCCTAGGATCAAGTTCCTCATTCTTGATCGCATTCATCCCAATTCAAGAGGAGGAGACTGGAACAAACTACTCCTACAAAAGGAAACCTGGTGGATTGAAAAACTGGGGGCTACCTTACCCCCAGGTTTGAACAATCAACTAAGCTTCCGCTCCATTCTTGGAAGGCTTTTCCTCTGGGGGGTGTAAAAAGGAATAATTCTAGGTAGTGAGTGCTGTGGTTTTTGGGCAATGTCAACTTCATTGTGCTTTATACTTTCCTAGGCCAGAGATATGTTTCAAGTACGGTGACACCGGCTGCAAAGTTATGTAAATAACTATTATAACTGTTTTGGAAGTTATTTGTGGGTTCAGAGTTGTCTTTTTGATCAGTCTTTGTTAATTCATCTGATCTCTTTTCAAAGATACTTCTAACACACCTCCCCAAGTGTATCTTCCATCATTAGCATGGAAGAGGGGGGTGGTCTTGGTGGTGTGATAGACACATAATGGGGGTTTTTCTCCATTATTATTTACTTGTTTTGTTATTACCTTTCTAGATTCTTTTTTACCCCGATACTCACACTGTTGGGTATAAGTTATGCACCTCGAATCAGCAGTTCCAGCGGGGGCTTCTGGATACTTGGTTCGGCGAAAGTTTTGAGGCTCAGTGGTGACCGTGGAGGCAAGGGGGTGGCAGTGACTTTCCTTTGACCACTGTGTTTCCATCTGGGTTGGTCATTTTTGGTTTTTCACCAACATGTCCATGTGAGGCTGATGCTCTACATATACGAACATTATGATGCTTTTTTGAAGGTACCTATTGTAGCATACTTCTATGGTGTTTCTTGTATTTGCTGTTTTTTTGAATATTGTCTAAACACTTGTGTACTATATCACATTATAGAATATACTTCTCTAATACGGCCCCTGAAGAAAGGTTTATCCTGATACACGTCGGGCTCTGGAGAAGTGCAACGCTAATCATCATTCGTATTTGTATACATCATTTGTTTTTATGCTTATTAATTCTATGTGATGTTCACTTGACTGTATTTTTTAAATGTATATTAATAAATTTGTACATTTTACATAAAAAGCTTGGTTCAAACACTCGGTCTGCCTGTAAAAATCCCAACCCTCTGGGGGGACCTTTTAGTACTTCACAAGGGATGAAAAACATTGCATAGAGAGTGACAGATTATCTTTACTGTGACACCTGGGATCTATTAGACCCCAGATCTATCCTCTGCCCTTAAAAGCATCCGATCAACCAAGATTGGTTTGATAGGATGCTTTCACAAGCCTGAAACAGCTTGTTTACATCAGAGCGAAACCAGAAGTGACCAAATCCTTGCACCGGGATGGAGGGGACCCCTTCCACCACCAAGTAATCCTTAGATTACAGAACATCACCAACTGAAAAAAAAGATACCAAGGTCATGATTACAGCTGCAGCCATGGCCCTGGTTTAACCACTTCAAACCAAGGGCATACAGGTATGTCCTATGAGCAGGAAGTGGTTAAATAGCAGTTTTAGGCCCAAATGTAATGGAAATAAGAGCCACAGGTTTGGGTTTTACTAAAAAAAAATGATAAACCACAGATGAAACAGCAGTGTGAACTTGACCGGTAGCAGGACAATTTAAATAGTAATTTTAAGCCCAAATTTACTACAGACAAAGACCACGAGTAGGGGTTTTACTATAAGAATGAAGAGATTGCAAATGGGACAGCATGTAAAATTGGCAAATAACAGGACAATTTTAAATATCAATTTTAGGCCCACGTTTACTAGGAACAAAACCACAGAGAGGGGTTTCTTAAAGAAGGAAGAGTTTGGAAATGACACAGCAGGGTAAAATTGACACGTAGTAAGATAATTTTAAATAACAATTCTAGGCCAAAATTTACTAAAGCCAAAGAGCAGAGGTAGGGGTTTTACTACAAATATGATGAGACCGCAGAGGCTACAACATCGTAAAATTTTCCAGCAGCAGTTCAGTTTTGTAAAAGCCATTTTATGCCCAAATTTAATAGAACCAAAAAGCACAATAATGAAGAGACAGCAGAGGATACAGAATTTAAAATTGGCAAACATCAAGACAGTTTTAAATAGTAAATTTAGACCCAAATGTACATAAAAAAAAAAATAGGTCTGGGTTTTACTACAAGGATTAAGAGATCACAGGTGACACAGAAGTGTAAAATTGGTCAGCTCAGGGCAGGTTTACTATAGACAAAGAGCACTGGTAGGGGTTTTATCACAATAATTAACAGACTTCAGAGGGTACAGCAGTGTTAAACTGACCAAAAGCAGGTAATCAAGGATAATAGGCTGAACTAGTATATGCCTAATTTTTATGGTATCTATAGTTATAGAGGAGTGCGTTAAATGTGAGTGGCCTAGCAGCACTATGGTCATTGGTTTGAATCCCAACCACAGCACTACCTGCCTGGAGTTTTCATGTTCTCCCTGTGCCTGTGCGGCTTTCCTCCAGGTACTCTGTTTTTTTCCACACTCCAAAAGACATGCTGGTAGGTTAATTGGCTGAATTGGCACTAGTATGTGTATGTATGAATGTGTGTTAGGGACCTTAGATTTTAAGCTCCTTGAGGGTAGGGACTATTGTGTGAATGCACAATATATGTGTAAAGCGCTGCGTAAATTGATGGTGCTATATAAGTATCTATAGTAAATAAATAAAATAAATAAATAGTGTGAGGTTGTTTAAATGCACACTGTTTTCCACGTAATTTTCTTTTCTGTTCAAAGGATACAGTAGTCTGCCATGAACAAGAAGAGATGGGCCGAACCTCCCCAATTCGGTTTGCGCCAGAACTTTCCAACATTGGAAAAGTTTGGAGCTGAACAACAAACCCCACTGCAGTCTATTGGACCCAAACTGGAAAAATCAAAAGTGCCCATTTTGAAATATTTTATGCAAGTTATTGAACATACAAAGGGTATGGGGGTCTGGGTACTGCCCTGGGGGACATGTATCAATGAAAAAAAGGTGGTAAAAAAGATAATTTTTAAATGAGCAGCAATTTACTGATGCTTAAAGTGAAACAATAAAAATGAAAAAATAATTTAAATATAGTGCCTGTGAGGCCTCCTTAGTCTGCCTGTAAAGTAGCACATCTTTGCCATGTATAGAACCTGCTGCAGCAACAATGACGTTTATAAAGCCAAAAAATGGCATTTTCCCTGCAAGCTTTCTTTATTTTATAAACAACGGTTTGGGGAGCCAGTCTGTAAGATGAGGTTACAATTTAGTGCACTCGGAACAAGATTAGAAATACCGGTGTCTGTTTCGCAGACTTTGGATAAAAGTAACAGGTGCACAAAAAATGGGCTTTAGGTGTTGGTGGTGCCTTTACACCATAACCCTATAGAGGTTCTACTCTTGATGAAAGCAAGAATTGGCCTTGCTGTCAAAAATTTTAATGATATGCACCTGTCAAACAGGTCAGAAAAAATGGTCCTTGGGTGTTTATTGTGCCCATGAAACCTATCAACATGCCCATGAAACCTATACCAAAAAAAATCTTCACAAAAAAATCAACACTCACAAAGCTAGGCAGTTTGGAAAGTCTTGAACAGATTCCACATCCCAAAAACACATAATTGGCAACATTGGCATCAGGGGCTTGATAGCTGCTGCTAATCCAGGAATGATTCATTTTGATAAATGTCAGCCAGACAACGTAGTCTGTGGACAGATGCACTCTTTTATCTGTCACAAAACCCCTGGCAGCACTGAATGCCCATTCGGAATCATGCTGAATGCAGGGTAGCCCAGCAGCACAATTGTATACTGGGCAAGTTCTGGCCAGTGGTCTATTCTTATGACCTAGTAACCCAGTGGATCATCAAATGGAAAGCTCTCCATGTCTATTTTCACCCCTAGATAATCTCTAGTGGAGTGGAAGCTGAGAGCCCTGGATGCCGAGGACTATAAAGATATTGAATCACTGTGGCGGCCCCCTTCTCCATCGCTCCTTTCTTGACCAACAGAAGCCTCAAAACTAGCTTTTCCATGAGACTGTAACCTACCAAAATCTGGAAAGGCAAGTCCTCAAGATATTTCATCCTCTGCTATGGGACAGGATGAGTTTCGAGACTTTCCCCTTTTAACGATGGTCAAGGAGGGTTGCCAACCAATAGTGATCCTTCACCTTGATGCCACAAATTCGTGGGTCCTTTTGCAGGCTTTGAAGAATGAGGGAGACCATGCACCACAAGTTTGTGCAGGCATGAAAAGCAGAGTCTATGAGGATTACAGTATCTGGAACTGTTTCCACCCAGCCACGTACTACTCCCAAGGGTTCTGGAGATAGAAACCATCTTTTAAGGTTTGATGTATGTCTTCCTCTGCTTAAATGCCTCCAAAACTGTCAAAATCCTCCTCCCTCTCCTCTTGTGTGTTCTGTAGCATTGCAAGAATAGTGTCTGCACAAAGTGGGCCTTGAGAGGAAAGGAAGTCCTCCTCTTCCTCCCACTACCACGCAGAGTCTGTTCCAGCAGGAACACAAGAGGGATTGTGTCACTGATGCATGCATTGTCATGGCTCACCATCCTTGGTGCCTCTTCAAAAGGTGACAGTACAGTGCATGCATCCATTATCAGCCGCCATTGGGGAAAAAAAGCTGAGCGGGCCTGAGCCTGTCGTTGTGCCATACTCACACAGGTACTCGTTGACAGCCCTCTGCTGCATGTACAGCCGCTGCAGCATTGCCAAAGTTGAGATCCACCTGGTAGGCATGTCACAAATCAGGTGGTTTATGGGCAGGTGGAATTCCCGCTGAATTGCAGCCAACCGAGCACTGGCTGTGTATGACTGCTTGAAATGACTACAGACTCTTCTGGACTGCTTTTGTAGATCTTCCAACCCCAGGTACCTGATTAAGAAATGCTGCACCACCATATTGAAGACATGTGCCAGGCATGGCACATGTGTCAACTTTTCCTGTCAAAGGGCGGACAGGAGGTTAGTGCCATTATTGCACACCACCATTCCTTGCTCAAGCTGGTATGGCATGAACCACCTCTGAGCCTGCCCCTTGCAGAGCTGAAAGAATCTCTGCTCCGGTGTGACTCCTGTCCCCTAGACAGACCAGCTGAAGTACTGCATGGCATCTGAGCCCTGTCCTGTATCCTTCCAATTTGCAAGCAGAGTTACCCAATGTGCTGTGAACAAAATATATCATCCCTGACCATGCTTGCTGGACCACGTGTCAGCAGTAACATGGACCTTGCGGCTGACTGCCTTGCCCAATGATGCCACAACATTGCCTTCCACGTGAGGGTACAGAGCTAGAATGGCTTTATGTGAAAATAAATAGCGACTGGGAAGGTACCATTATGGTACAGCACATTCTGCAAATTCACAGAAGAGGGCAGAATCCACCAGATGGAATGACAGTAGATATAAAGCCAGCAGCTTTGACAAGCTTAAATTTAGATGCTGGGCATGTGGGTGGCAGTGACTATTTTTTTTTCACTGCAGCAGCTGGGGCAGAGAAATTTGCCTGCTATACTTTACAGCAGACTTGTGCTAAAAAAGGGCTGAAAAATTTGTTTGTTTTCGTTCCGTTGGTTTTTTTAATTTTTCAGAAATTAAAAAAATTTAGAAATCAGAAATTCGCAAATTTGGTAATTCAGAATTCGAATATGCCAAAATTCGAAAAGTCGGAAATTTAGAAGTAATAAATCCAAAAATTCGGAAGTTCGGAAATTCGAAAGTCAGAAATTCGAAAATAAGAAAGAAAATTTGAAATAATAACTAACTAATAAATAACTATTAAATTATAGGTATTGATGGCAGCGGACAGGCTACCCTCGGAGGCTGCCTTATCGGATCTTCCTGGATCCCCCTCATGGCATAACTCTCCCCAGTTTGAGATGGACAGAGGGGCCAGTGGGCCCCCAATTCAAGGAGAACCCCCATCACCGGCCTCTACAGTGTCCCTCCTTAATCACACCATCGATGAATTGCTTTCCTCTCCTTCCTCAGGTCCTGCACCACGCCCCACCACCTACCCGGGCACCGATCCACGATCATATCAGCAACAGGACATGTCCCTCATGTTCCAGAGGTTTGCAGAGCTGTTGGATAAGGGTCTGGCCCAGACTGCAACAAGGATTACCTCAGAAATTAAATCTGATCTCCAACTGCTGGGTGCACGCATTGATAACGTAGAGTCTAAAATGGACGCCACAGTCTCTAGGGTAAATCAAAACTCAGATCTGATACAGGAACTACACACTCGTCTAGAAGGAGCTCTCGCCAAGATCGATGATCTGGAAAATAGATCTAGGAGGCTCAATTTTAGAATCAGGGGTCTGCCGGAAAGCGTTGCTGATGTCCCTGAAGCTGTACATTCCCTGATCAAGACCCTCATCCCTGACATCCGTCCGCACAAGATGGAGCTGGACCGGGCCCACAGGGCATTAGGCCCTCCCCGCTCTGATGGCCTCCCACGGGATATAGTGGTAAAACCACACTACTACAGCACCAAAGAGGAGGTGATGAAGAGAGCCCGCTCTAACCCCCAAATACAGATTCAGGGGCATTCAGTTCAAATCTTCGCAGACATATCTCCTTTCACCATCCAAAAGCGGAGATCTCTGAAACCTCTCCTCACAATCCTGTCGGAGAAAAACATAAAATACTGGTGGCAATTCCCCTTTGGGTTGAAATTTGACTTTAAGAACAAATCCTACAGATTCTCTACGTTCCAAGAAGGGGAATCCCTCCTGCAACTACTTGGGATAATCTCCAAGGATCCACCCTCACCGATGCAAACCTCTTCCTCCAGCCTGGCCAAGAG
>BLSH010243752.1:179601-199880 GCA_018402905.1 Glandirana rugosa
CTTGAGGTAGGCCCCCCCCCCTTCACATACGTCTCCTCCATATAGACTTCGTTGTTGTAGTCTTGTGCCTTACTATGTTATTGGTATTTTCCCCTCATTATGTTTAGGTAGTTACCCTTTAAATTGTGTAATTTTCTAATATATTTTTTGTACATATGGACCATTTATATATTTTTTATTTTTATTGTACATATTCTACACGTAAACCACTACAGACCTTTCTTGTAGTCCCATGTCCATGGACTTATAATAACTGTGTTCTCTTGCATAAATTTGTATTTATCCCTATCTTAGTGATGCATAACTCTTTAGTTGGTATAGACACATCACATATCTTCGTCATACGATACATGCACCAACCATTTAGACCAGACATTCCGTGTTCTGATGTTGTTGCTTCAGATATACCTCCTCTGCATACACTTCCCCCCCCCCGGATGGAGTTCTAGAGAGGTCACTCACATTGGCCCAACCCCGTGCTCGCTTCAGCCTATATATATCTAGCTCTTCCCCTACTGGCCAGTCCTTGCCTGAGGAAGAGGCGCGGTCTCACTGTCATCTGGGCCGTTTTCCGCCTATGAAACGCGTCGCGTACTTGTGACGTCAATTGCCTGCGCCCCGTCTCCTGCGTTCCAAGCCTCGTCCTGGGTCTCCAGCCGGCTGTTTACCATCTCCCCTGGATGACAGACTTGCTACTAATGTCCGGAGATGCATCCCCCATCGCAGAGAACTTACAGTGACGCCACTATGGACTGGCTTTAATGCTGATTATTCTTCTACACTGAGTGAGTGTTTTTATTCTATTTGGTAATAAAATTACTTTTAATACTGCACTTAGAGGCGCCTCCTTTGTCTTTCTCTTTTCTAGTTATGTGAAGCCTGGTTCAGCTTCTCAGGATTGGCTGCCTTGTTCTGGATCACCCATGAACTCTTACCCCACCTCATAGACTGAGTGAAGTGGTAGGGACTGTCGTTTCCACTTCCTTGGAACTATATTGCATAGACTGCCTTGCATATTATGTTAATAGATATATGGACTGGGCTGATAAGAGGTTGTGCGCACATACCTGTTTTTTTATCCTCTGGAAAATATGACAGTTATTTAGAAAAGCAGATGCATAATTTAAGCCAATTGAAAGCCTGAAAGTGCTCTTTGAAGTTTTGACCTCTCTATGCAGCTATACTGTGAAAAAGTCTTGCATGTGAGCATCCCCATACCCTGAAGGAATTATTAGCTAGTATTTGCTGTAATCAGACGCTGGTAGTAGGTTTGTACATTTTCTAATCAGGCACTAGTAGTAGGCTGGCACTGTCTGTACTGGCTGTAACCAGACACTGGAAGTCTGCTGTTACTGGCTGTTATTAGGCACTGGTAATTGCTGGTTCTTGCAGTAATCAGACTCTTGTAGTCAGTTGGTACTGGTTGTGCTTGCTGTTATCAGTCAGTGGTATTATGCTGGTACAGGCATAAATCAAGTGGGTAGTAATACTAGACTGGTACTGGCTGCTCTGGCTGTAATCAGGCACTGGTATTAGACTGTTACTGTCTGTAATCAGACACTTTCACTTACTGATACTGGCTGTAAGCAGGTGGTATTATTAGGCTGGAATGGGCTGGAATGAGGCAGTAGTATTAGGCTGGTACTAGGCTGGTACTGGTGATAATCAAGAACTGGTGTTAGGCTGGTACTGATTGTACTAGTGTTACTCAGGCACTGGCAATATGCTGGCAGTAACTGAACTGATAATCTGGCAGTGGGCACAAACAAGCACTGCTAGTAGGCTTGCGCTTGCTGTGATCAGGTACTGTCAGTAGGCTAGTAAACATATAATCAGACATTGTGGCACACACTCTCAGCAATGGCTGCAGTCAGAAGCTCTCTCCCACTTTCCTCTCAGCACTGATCAGTGTGTGCAACAGGAAACAGAGAGCCGAGTTACAACTGAAGCTATTGTTTACATTTGCGATGCACTGTGTTTGATCACAGTATAGAGCACTCTGTACCTTTTGTCTGTGATCCACCGTGTTCAATCATAGCACAATCACAGGACTGTGCACACGCATGCACATGCACATTCACAGGTTCAATTTCAGAAGGACGTACTGACACATCCTCACAAAAACAACAGGTCAGTGGACCATCTGTTTTCATACAATTGCTGGTCATGAAGAGGTCACTCTTTCCAAAGGGATATTTCCTGATATGTAAATTGTCCTTCGCAGGGCAAATGTAACATATCTTAAAGTGATTGTTACCCCCCAAAAAAGCATGCTCCTGTCCCTTTAAGGTACAAGCTGTATCATAGTGTTTTTGCCTTTTCAATTGCCCCTTTCTATCTTCTACAGTACCTGGTTGATCCTGTCTGGTCCTGACTTCCCCACTGTGAGCTAACCGCATTTATCATGGCTGCTGAGCCATGAAATCATGGTCAGTTCACATGCCACCATCATAACACATCTCCCCTGTGCACCTCTGCATCTCCCCCCTCCTCCCCTCCCTCTCCCTGTCAGTTCCATAGTCAGCAGTGAGCACACAATATCCTCCACTCCACTCCCCGTCCCTCCCCTCTCCTCTCCTCCCCATCCCTCCCCTCTCCTCCCCTCTCCTCCCTGCCCCATCCCTCTTGCCGCTATCTCACCTGTAAAAAAAATGACCCCGGAAGACGTCCATTGGAGACTAAATCGATCGGGTGGAGCGCTGTCTCATTATCACCGCTGAGTGTTTTTATCTGTATACAGCTGTCATTTATCCGGATTCATGTGAGTTTAACAATTTTTTTAAATAAATCAATTTGTGTAAACGATACTACACTATCTAGTCCACCCCTTTTTTTGGGTACCGTGGCTCTCCTGGAGTTGAGCAGACTATTTAGTTCCGGTGGTCGTGCAGTACTTCCAACCTAATACACACCCAAGGAAGTGGTTTCAGACACCCCCACAAAGGATAGGAGAGGATCCGACCCAACGGAGAGAGAGGGCGCCCCACAGACAACAGATTGACACGGCCCTGTGGAGGCCTTGATCCACACAAGCGCCTTAGACCTCCTATAATAAGAGGTCCAAGTGATCTGGTAAGGGCACAACCATCCGTGGTGGAGGTGTTTTCTCACTATTGAGGCACTGTGGTGTATGCCGGTCTACTCTTCTAGAAGACCTGATCAAGGATTTTTCCTCTATATTAGTCACCTTTATCACTGGACTTGTTTATTCACTTTTACATGGACTTATATGGGATTGGAGATTTATGAGTTTATTCACTTTATCATTATTTGACACTTGCACATTTGGATACTCATATGTTCACCTTTTTGTTATATTGATTTATGTCCTACACACAAGCGCAGCTTTCTTTATAACTTTATGCTTTTGGGTGTAGAAATCACACTTTATTGTTGCAGCTGTGTAAAAAGGGACGCAGTGGCTATTAGGGTTAGCGCAGTCTTCCTATATATAATAAAAAAAATGCTGCCAATTCCTGTCAGCCCCTCTGCAATAAGAATATGTACTAGACAGTGTGTGTCAGGGGGGAAACGTAGCCCCACCCACTGCAGTCCATACATCTGGGAGAGAAAGTGGCGGGCGGTTACGTGACCGGACATTGGCGATGTGGAAAAAGGTATTTAGCTGCTGAATTAAAAAAAAAAACCATATACTCTACAGTATACCTTCTTATTGCAGAAGGGCTGCCAGGAATTAATATCAGCATTAACAACCCCTTTGATGCATTCACTTTTGTCCCATTCACACAACAGCCACAGCTTTGTACATTGTGAGAAAAGTCGCTAAAACTAATGGGTGAATGCTGATTAATTTACCAGAACAAATGTATATGATGTACATTGACAAATAGCTATGCACACTATGCACATTTTGTATAAATATACCCCTTAGAGCTGCAGCTCTAATAAGTCTACTGTACAGAGAATATTAACCAAAAGGTGGGATAATGAATATCGACCTTGGTGCAACATTTTCTCCAAAAAGGTTAATGCAAAGACTAAGACAGAAGAGAGGAAACAGTTTATTTAATTAGCTGAGCAAACCAAGGTTTATTTGATCAACTGAACAAACCAAGGTTTTATTATGTTCAAATCTCCATTGTCACAACAATAAAAAATAAATCTAATATATTGTAGAATGTATTATTATATTCTAACAACAGCATAAATATTGTGTTTTAAACATATCACCCTGAAGAACTATTATACCAGCTTTGAATAGAGCGTGGGCAAGTGTAAGTTTGAACTATGGACAATGGGCAAAAGCCTTGATCAAGTCCTTGCTTGGTATATGTCAACAACTATCATTTACTTAAAAATATAGCCTCTGAGGATCTTACAAAGTAGAGTGTATAAAGTATATCCAATACCAATTTTTTTTTTCACTGTCAGTTTTTTTTTTTTGCCATCTGTGACACATAGGCATAAGACTTCTGTAGAAGTGAGAAGGTATCTTTCCAATATGAAGGAAATCCCCACTTAGACAATTGTAAGGAGAACAGGTGCCCCTATTGAAAGTTTTCCCCTCTGTTCCTGTTTAGAAAATAAAATTACATAAACATATACAACACTTAGGAAAAGCAATAAAATTGAGCAATCGCACCTAATATCTATGAGTCATGGACCCAGTATGTTTTTGCCACTCAGAATATCGAACATTTTTATCTCTGTTAATTTAAATTAGACTCATTTTTTTATTTTCTGAAACGTTATTCAGTAGACATGTTGTTTGTTGTTTCTGTTAAACACAGATTGGCACGTAAAAAATGTTGTACAAACTAAAATAAAGTACATAAGCCCTCTCTTTCTGGCAGTGGGCATGCTATACAGCCAGAGCACATGGAAGAGGTATTTGTGTGGCTAACAACGCCCTCCTCATCTTCCCCCTCCCAGGTACAGGATAGCCAGTTGTCCCAACCAGCTGCAAATGTGCCATCTTGTTCATTCTTCTCTACGGCCAATCCCGCCATAGCCACACAAACTGACAAAGAGGAGTTAGCTGCTTTATTTTATCAGTACCTTGTTAGCAGAGGTTGAAAAAGATAGCATAGAATGAGTGTACATTTGATCACCGAACGCCTGAACAGAGAAAGTTCGGCCCGAACTTATGCTCGGGCCAAACCGTTCGTCCATCCCTACTGGAGGGAGCAGGCATCCTACTTTATTGGATGACACTGCCCTACTGGTACAGTCCACAGTTATTCTCAGGGCCACATAGCTCTGCAATCTGTGCCTTTTTTAATATCTTCTGCCAATTGCAGCATTGTAGTTTGTAGCCTCTGTCATTTGAGTACCACATGCATAAATCTGTACCACAGAACTCAGTGGGGATAGCACCTAAATTATGCTGGTTGGCAGCAAAAGGCCAGCAGTCCTTCTTATTCCTTGTTTCCTACTAATTCAAGCAAGGAAGAGAGTCAGTATATGGCCATGCTAACTAGGGCCAACCCTAGACTTGAACCTCGCAGCAAGTCTCCTAACCGGGTGTCTCTTCCACAGCTTCTGGAGTGGATGAAAAAGATGTTCCCTAAGCACCCCCATGCAAAGCATCTCAGCTCTGCAAAACTGCTAGCTTTAAAACTGATTCCATTCCAGCTGGTTGAGTGGTCTCCCATCTACAAGTTTAAGGCATGTGCTGCACCAAACTGTACTTGTGGTTATTTTCTCAGAAATAATACACTTAAATGTTTACTTCAAGGCTACATTATGGCTTAATCAAGCTATTTAAAATCAAAGAGCTTCTTTGCTAACCTTTCAACTAATCTAACTTTAAGGCCTCATACACATGGGTGTATTAAAAAAAAAATAAGTAAAATGTTGGGCCCGACGTCAGGGAAAAATTGGCATCAAAAAATGAGATTTCTGACGGCGTTTTGCATCAGCGTTAGTGAGCATTGGTGTCAATAGGCGTTTTGTTTGAAAAAACATCCTTTTGCTATTTTTTAACCTGAAAATGCTGGCGTTAAAAAATGCCAGTTAACGTCGGTTCAGCGTTAATGCTCATTAGTGAGGGTTTTTTTCTGCGTCAAAAACGGCAAAACGCTACAGCCTCGGATCGCACTGGCCATGGGTTCTACTTTCAGCTCACTAACACCGACGCCATCTACTGCTCAAAAACATTGGCATTTTTATGGGGCCATTGAATAACATGGAGAGCCGAAAAAAACGCTAAAAAACGTGGCACTAAAAAACATATGAGACCTTAAAGCTGGCCAGTAGTTTTAGATATCTCAACTAACAAATAAATAAGGGATCTTAAGTGCAGCTCTCTCTAAAAAAAAGGCCCTTATGTATAATAAAACAAATTACATTCAATGTTCTCAAACATATATAAATAATTATTTGTTAAATATTCATATATGAATTTAAAATACAAGTAAATCACTAAAAAAGGCCAACTGTGCAACAATATTTAGCACATTCGCACTCACAATGCTCTAAGTATCTCTCCTTTACAAGTGAAAATTGCAAAGCATTTTCCTTTCACTGCAAAGGTGACCAATAGGGAACTGGTTCAGCTTACTTAAGGCACGTCCACAAAACATGACCAAATATTTATTTGAATGATGTAAACAACCTACTACAGCAAAACTGGCATTGAGGGTCCTTTCACACAGGTTTGTCTGTGTACAGACTCTGCTTTGCTCTGCAGGGATCGCTCCGTTGATCCCCACTGAGCAGGCGGATGACAGATCCATCCCCGCTCACTGTGTGGAAATGGACCCGTCAAAGCCCTGCTGTCCTCTATGAAGTGTCCTGAAAAACTGACAGGTGGACCCGATAAGAAAGCCTGTGTGAAAGGGTCCTTACAAAGAAAACAATGCAGTTTAAATTGCTGGAAAATTACAGCTTCTGAACTTACTTCCGTTTAGAGCTGGGTGAACGGTTCAGGCCGAGAAAAAGTTTAGCGTGAACATCGCCTGTTCACCTATCCGGCAAACACCCAAATTTGCGGGCGCTCGGTGGGATGTTCGTAAAGCTTTGGGCATATCAGATCATAGTGAATAGCTGGTTGTTAAGGAGCGGGTCAGGAAGCCAGCCGCTGTGTCCTTAACAATGGATGAGTCATCAGTAGAGATGGGCGAACGTTTCGGGCCAAACATTTGCCTGTTTGGCCATTCTCTGAACACCCGAATTTGCAGGGCGTTTGCCCCAATGAACATCCTGAAATGCACTGAGCGCTACACAATGCATTCTGTGCCCTGATTGGGCACAGTGTAAGCTGGTTGTTAAGGAATGGGCCCACTGACAGCTGAATAAAAAAAAATGCCATAAAAGGATATGTAAAGGTAATTGGCCATAAAAGAGGTATGGGGGGTCTGGGTGCTGCCCTGGGGGACATGTATTAATAAAAAGAAAAAAAAACAATTGCTTTTTTCAGAAGAAGTGATTTTAATAATGCTTACAGTGAAACAATAAAAATGAAAAATTCCTTTAAATATTATGTCAGGGGGGTCCCCTTAGTCTGCCTGTAAAGTGGCGCATCTGTATAATGTATAGAACATGCCGCAGCAATAATGACATTTATAAAGAAAAAAATGTCATTTAACCTTACCTCGCGGCTGTAATATATTGCCGGCTCCCAGCAATACAGATTTTAAAAAATGGCATGGGGTCCCCGCCCTCCTGAACCATACCAGGCCACATGCCCTCAACATGGGGGGGTGCTTTGGGGCAGGGGTCTCTTCCCCCACCCCAAAGCACCTTGTCCCGATGTTGATGGGGCAAGGGCTTCTTTCCCACAACCCTGAGCTGTGGTTGTGGGGGTCTGTGGGCAGGAGGCTTATTGAAATCTGGAAGCCCCCTTTAACAATGGGCCCCCCAGATCCTGCCCCGCCCATGTGAATGAATATGGGGTATGACCAATCACCAAAAAAGTGTCACAAAGAAAAAAACACACAACATTTTTGGCAATTCCTTTATTAAAAATAAAAAACAATGTCCCTCGATGTATATCCTTCATCAATCATGACGCCATTGATGCCACCGCCGGACCTGAAAAAAAAATGCTCCGCCCATGAAGAAGGCTAACCGTCATCTACCTGCTCTGCCATCTGACAGTTCTTAAATAGGTAAGGGGCGGGGCCACCTGGCGACATCACCTGGTGGCACTGCCCCATGTGAAGTCAACAACCCAGCATGCACCGGTTGGTGATGTCACTCGGGGGCTCCATCCCTTACCTATTTAAGAACTGTCAGATGGCGAAGCAGGCAGATGGCAGTTAGCCTTCATCATGGGAAGAGGTTTTTTTTTTCTTTTTCCAGGTCCGGCGGTGGTGGCATGATTGACGATGGATCTACATTAGGGGACATTGTTTTTTTTTTTTTTGTTTAATAAAGGAATTGTCAAAAACTGTGTGTGTGTTTTTATTTCTTTTTAACACTTTTTTGGTGAATGGGTAGGGGTATGTACTCCATACTCATCCACATAGGGGGGCCTGGATCTGGGGGCCCCCTTGTTAAAGGGGGTTTCCAGGTTCCAATAAGCCCCCTGCCCGCAGACTCCCACAACTACAGCCCAGGGTTGTCAGGAAGAGGCTCTTGTCCCCATTAACATGGAGACATGGTGCTTTGGTGTTGACCTGGGGAAGAGCCCCCACAGCCCCAAAGCACCCCCCATGTTTAAGGGCATGTGGCCTGGCATGGTTCAGGGGGAGCTTGCTCATCCCCTCCTTTCCCTGACCTGCCAGGCTGCATGTATGGATAAGGGTCTGGTATAGATTTTTACCCTAAACTCCTGAAGAATAGCAGGCCACATGGCCTCAACATGGAGGGGTGCCTTATTGGTATTCATGGTAATGAGGACAGGGTCTTATTCCCTTGCTCATTCCCATGGGGAGGAGCAGTATCTTAGGGCCCCCTTAGTTTTAGTGGGCTTTCAGATACCGATAAGCCCCCCATACACAGACCCGCTACAACTACTAGCTCAGACCATCAATCAGGTCATCCATTGATGAAGAGCCACGTCAACCACAATCAATGGCACCTGCCAAAAGAAAAAAATAACACTGACCAATGGACATGTCTGATCTTGCCATTGGCTCACCACAAATGACAACACCAAGGATCCTGCCACGTAAAGTAAATGTGCCCATATTTGGTCAGTGATGTCACGTTATCACCGCCACTTTGTTTACATGGCTGGGGATCCCGAGCAAATAAATAACTGGTGACAGGTCATGTCACTGGCCTTGAAACCAGCTAAATGAGCAAAACATCCAGGATACCAATGAATGGAGCAGTCCTTGAGCTCAACACTAGTGACCACAATAGCAGCTGTTCAGATCCCCTTTGCAATAGTGAATCTTCAGAAATCTTCAGAACAAAATATAGCAGCTTCTTGTGCAGATCCACCCTTAACACATTTTTCACTCCACCCTAAATTTGAAAGCTGCTCAACTTTTGAGATCAAACTTAAATGGTATAAAGAACATGCATGTTTCTTTCCATTAATAGGGATCAGTTGCATATAATTGCCTTCTTCTCCTCCACCACTCAATCCAATACAGGTAAAATACATTTTAATAGGTTAGTTATAAAACATCACATTCAAAAGTGCGTACCAATGTGCAAATACTTAGCGTTTTGTAAAAAATCGGTGTCAGCCTGGAAACACTGTTACCTTTAGTTCCACACAGGCTTGCAGTTTAGGACAGCCCAGCATGATCACATAACCTTGGAATTCACCCTACGCGTTGCATCATTAGACATCATTAGGGGCATAAATTGATTCTACACTTTAGCCTGTAATGCTGTTTTACCTCACCCCCTGACCCTAACACATCCCAGTCCTGTTTATCTGATTATGACTGATGGACGTGATTTTAATGCCAGACCTGGGATTGAGCTTTATTTTTGCTCAGACTTAGGTCTGAATCCTTTATCAGAGCCTTATATTCCTTACTAGTAGGCTCCCAGGCCTGATCTCACAAGTGGAGCTACACATACGCTCTCTTTGAGGCAGAGGAGTCATTCCATTCCACTTTATCCTGAGTAAATATATCCCAAACACTTTTACTAATTAAAGGTACTGATACCCAATACCCTGGATGCATTTAATAAAATATCCAACACAAATCACATCACAACCCTCTAAAGCCCCCTGACCCCACTGTGGGACAAATCAGACATCCCTCTGGGCTGAGATTTACGAACGTCTGACCCCTTCCTCAGTGCTAACTGTTGGTCAAATATCTCCTTTCATTAAGGAAAAAAAAAAAAGAAAAGTAGATTTTCAAGCTTAAAATGAAAGGTGACATACAGTATGCCATCATTTGTTGTATTTATGTAGTAACATAGATTGGTGCCCCCTTTCACATCCTTATTTTTTCTACTGGCTAGTGCTACAATATTTATTAATAACCAGAGTTTCCCAGTAAAAAGTTGTAAATTATTCCTAATGCCCAAGCATGTTTATGTGGATATGTTAGTGCTTCTGTAAGTGCTTTTATATCAGAATGTAAAGATTTAATTTTTAAGTTGATATAAGTAATACCATGACAAGTATTGTTACTTATAGGTTTCTTTCATATTACACTCCTGACTCACTGTAAATCGATATATAAAAAGCTTTTTAACTTCTCCTCTGGCTCACAAATGCCCCCTGCTTTTGTGTACAAGGTTTGAACGTGTGCATTAGTGCTAGTTCCATACCAATGCATGCTGCTCACCACTGTATACTGAAGCAAGAATGGCTGAAAAGAGCTTACATTTATGAGGCGGAGGGACAGCATCCAGTGTTCTTCTGATTTGAGTGGCACTTCCACTGATGCTGGATTAGGACCAGAGAGATCCAATTTTTGCTTTATTGTGGAAACTACATCTATAGAGAAATCAAGAAGAAAAAGGCCTGTGGCTATTTGACAAGGACCATGTGAACATTAGGGAACCCAGCTTAACAAATAGGGGTCATTACTACGAGGTTACATAATGCTTTATCCAGCAGCAATGGTATTTTGTAAATCATTTTGCTTGCTGGTTGAAATATAGGTATATACATTCCAGTCACCTCTATAAGATTGCTGTGAAAGCAATTAGTATGATATAGTGTTAGTTATTGTTTTAGAAGGTTGCAGGGCTCAGTAGTGTGATTGCCTGTAAGATGGATATTGAACAGGTTCTATAAGGGTTTTGCAATCAGGTTATGCCATATAGAGTTATACCCTTAGAAAGATGTTGAACTAAGGGAAATATTGTCTCTACAGGATTAGGAAAGACTGTCCTACTCAAGTATTCAGTTAGCCTCTCCAGCAAGCATATTTAGTTTAAGACACATTTTCCTTGGATTATTTTCTAAGTTTCTTATGAAATATTGTGAAAAACATTTCCAACTGTGATTCTTAAATTATTTTAAAGTCTTTCTATAGACAACATTCTTAGAAGGAGAAAAAAATATATGAAGCTATATCTATTGTTTCTAGATTCATTTCTGTACACACACAGCTTTATCTCAAAGTCAAAGGAAAGGATATTAAGAAATAGCGAATCAGATTCCCTGCAGAAAAGTCAATACTGCATTTCAAAATGTCACCAAGCTATAGAAATACAAATAAATTTTCCTCAAAACTGCACAGAAATGTTGTAATGTCAAAAACTCTCTGCTGTTTTGCATTCCAAGTGTCTTCCAACAATCCACAAATCCTTTGCTCCCTTGTATAATATGGTGTTTCTAATATTACATCTTACCAAAGCAACATATATTCTCATCAGGATTCTATCAGCTGAAAAAATCCTATTCTGTAGTAATCTCATGTACACAGTGTCTCACTATCTTTCATTTATGGAATAGCACAGGAGAAAGTTATTATTTAAAACAATATTTGAAAGAATGGAATGCCCTTGGACTGATTCCGCCCGATAGTAATCCACAGTGTGAGTCAGTCACATTTTCTTTTTATTCCGCATTTATCCTTTAGAACAGCCATTTGCAATGCATCCCTTCCGTTAATTTTAATTGATTTTAAACTATTACAAGTGTAATACAGTAAACCCATTTTAATAGCAATTGAACCTGACACCGGGCAAGTGGTTTTACAAGCAGTGCCCCGGGTAAGAAATATTAATGCTAAATGTAGTAAAAAGAAGGTATGAAATTAACTAATGTTATATACAATACGATCAGCTTAAAATGATAATATTAATTAAAAGAAAATATCAGCCAAGCCTTGCGGACAAGATAGCTAAACTCTGCTACTCTGCAGACAAAGCCTTTTTGTGTGCTCATTCATTTTAGATAACCATATTAATTTGTTCATGCAAAACACATATAGGCAACAGAAATAAAAATGAAGCTGCCACGTGACAACCGACAGCTCATTACATGTATTGTTTGTTTGGGTTTAATGCAAAAGTACAAACATGCATCAGTTGCTTCAGTATCTTCTAAGAGACCTTGCATAATGTACATACTGTGCTGTATACCGAGAAAGTGTACATTTACAATTATATTTACATTGGACTTCCAAATCCATTTCAAAGCTAGGTAGAGAAAAAAATAGGGAAAATGGTTGGTAAAGTAGGTATAACGATTCAAACTCAAATAGATAGAACCATTAAAACCCAAGAAAAAGGTATAGGCCACTTTCCATGTCAACCAGCAAATCCTACCTTTTAGGAGGACTACTGAAACAAGACCTCCCTTTTAAGGTATGACAACCTTAAGGATGACCAGTGTCTCATATGCCTCATATTCTATGTCCAACCTGTGATATGTGACACAGGACCGGCCTGGTCCATCAAGGTTCATGTACCCATAGGGGTTCTCTATCCCCTAACTGTCCATATGCCATGGCATTACAATCTTTAGCAGTGCTCTCCTGAAATGGCCTAAATGAAAAAATCCAGAGATCTCTGGTGTTTAATTACATACGAAAACGTAAGCCTCATCTGATTTTCCTCCAGGAGACGCATCTGGCTGGGTCTAAAGTGATGGCATTAAAAAAAGCATTTGTGGCACATACATTCCACTCTACGTAGTCAAACTATGCATGAGGGGTTACTATACTAATAGCCAAGTCACTGTGTTGCTCCATCATTAATATTGTTACCAATCTCTTTGGTCGCTATGTTATAGCGGTCCTCAGAATCAATTACTGCTCATATACTTTTGTGGCACTTTATGTACCTCCTCCATTCACAATCATGTTCTGGGACGCTGTTATTATGCAGGTGTTACAGGTGGCAGAGGGTCCACTGCTTGTTGCAGGAGATTTTAATGCAGTGCTCACTTTGACCCTAGATAGGTTTGTCCCTTTGCACCTCTCCTCTGACTGCATGTGCATCCAAATATAACCTTATAGATTGCTGGCGGAGTAAGTACCCGCAGACACAAGAATAACAATAATAATAATATGTTACTCCTCTACATATAATTCTCTCTCCCGAATAGACTTGGGTCTGGTGTCCCCTGATCTTCTATCTAGGGTGTTGGAAGTCTCCTATCTGCCAAGGGTAATTTCCGATCACTCTCCCCTACTAATCAAGCTCAGTCTGCTGCCCTCTAGAGGGTATACAGTGTGGCACCGTCCATTATGGCTAAAAGAGGAGACTTTCATTATGGGTACCACCAAAGATATCTGTACTTATTGGAACAAAAATAGAGAGGGCACAATGCTGAGTACAGCATGGGATGCCTTTAAGGCTACCCTCTGTGGCACTGTTGCCAATATTATCAAACATCTCAGGGAGGACAGGGCATGGAAGGCATCCATGCATGAAACCTCGGCCTCATCGGCAGAGGTGAAATATATAAAAAATCCCTCTTCTGCTAATTATCAACTGTGGAGAGACTCCATGCGGTAACCTGATCTGGTCCTGATTGAGAAAACCCAAAAGAACCTGCTGTATCAGAAACAGAGGTTATGCAAATTTGGTGACAAAAATAGTAAAATTCTAGCTTACTTGGCTAGAGTAGATTTGCCACCTACCTCTATATCCTGTATTTTTGATAGTAATGACATTCTTAAAACCTCCCCAGAGGAGATTATGCAGACCTTCTTTGAGTTTTATTCTCAATTGTATGCCTCTAAAGCCGTCTATGAGCAAGAGGATCTAGTGGGGGTATTTAAATGGAGTTCGCCTACCTGTCCTCTCTCAGCCTAGGCCCATTTTAGTGGAAGAGATAGATGCGGCAATCGCCTCCTTTAATCCAAACAAAATCCCGGGAATAGACGGCTATCCAATTGAATGGTACAGGTCCTATGCAGAATATCTATCACCACTGCTATTGTCCATGTATAAGGAGGCTTATGAATCAGGAGCCTTACCTCCCTCACTTATGGAGGCTTTGATAATTTCGATTTTGAAGCCTAGTAAAGATCTCAAATATTGTCGTATAGGCCTATTTTATTGATAAATGTAGACGCCAAGATTTTGGCTAAAGTTTTGGCCTGGCAACTAAATGCAGTCATTACTGGTCTTATGAACCCCCGACCAAACGGGATTTATTCCTGAACGCTCAACAGAAATTAACTTACGTCCCTTATTTACTAATCTTCAGATCCCAGGCCCTGACCTTGACAGGGTGGTAGTGTCACTTGATACACACAAAGCATTTGATTCCATTGCTATTTATTTGAGATCCTTAAACTGTTTGGTTTTGGTCCTACCTTCTTGACCTGGGTTAAACTATTATAATCACAACCTATGTGTTGGAAGGCAACATAGTTTAATATCATATTTCTGGTGTTTCACTGCCTGATTGATACAGCCACCTGGTCTCATTTGTAATTTAAAACCCAGTAGGGTGTTTGGAACAAGGAGGCATGAATGGGAATTCATCTCCTAACAGGACATTCATGGGGGTAGAGGAACACCAGAGAATACCTCCTGGGAAGGTGCACATGAAAAGGACTGATTTCCTGAGTTACAGAGCTTCAAAAGTCAACTGCTGCTGCTGTTTGCCTGAAATCACAGAGGATCAAAGACCACGCTGTAAATTGGAGATTTGGCCAAGGTCAAATAGCAGTGATTCATAGACAAATGCTGCCCCTAGTGGTCGCTACTGCATACAACACAGCCTGCTTCCTGGAGGGTGGATATACTTCCTGGTGATTGAGAAAGACTGCCTCCTATCAATTTTCCATTGGATAGAGGGCTATATTCAAACCAATATTCCCATCCTCCATGCCACTTAGAGTGGTCTATACATTGTACTATTTGGGAGTAGAGATACAATTACCCTTGAAAACCTATAGAAAACAATGTACAACATTAATATGCAGGTTGAAAAATGGTTTAAATACTTGGGGTAGCTCCCTCTAAACTTACTGGGTAGGATTAACTTGTTTAAAATGATTTTCCTGCCCAGGTTCCTGTGTGTCTTTTGGCATGCCCCAGTATATTTGTGTAAAAAACTCTTTGTAGAAATTGATGCCCAAATAACCTCATTCCTATGGGCCTCCCATCCTTCTAGAATTTCTCTAGAAATGTTAAAACTCCCGATACAGAAAGGGGGCATGGCACTACCCAATTTGTAGGTTTATTATTGGGCAGCGCAGCTGCCACACATACATAGTTGGTTCTTTCCCAATATTGACAATGCCTCAGTGGCAGCTAAGGCGGCTGTTATGCACTCCCATGAGGCTCTGATTAATTTACTCTATAGAAACAGACCTTATCCTAATAAAGGGGCAGAAGCTCTAAAACTATCATATAAAATTTTTCATTTATTCAGTAAGAAAATTAAGGCCTCCCCTCTTACTGTCATCTAATGCTCCTTTGTGGTTCAATGGCAATTTGGCTGACCTCACTCATCTGTCTGATGTGCATCGATGGGCCTGGGCTGGTCTTAAATACGTGCATCAGCTAATTTCTGAGGGGACGTTTAAATCATTCCAAACCCTGAGGTCTGAATTGAGTGTTCCTGCTAATAATTTTTTTTCTATCTCTATCCAATGTATTCTCCTTATATTGGACTAGGGCACTAAAGCTCTTTGAGAAATGTTATCAATGTAAGTCTGAAATCATTGCATTGCAAGATACTATATTTGTTAAAAGAAGAAGGAAGCAAGGCATTTACAAAGAAAACCCATCAATTGTGATGAGAAGATATAAATTATGGATATAGACTTAGAAAGAATTTTGGCATTTGATTTCAGAGTAATTGGCCCAATTTAAAGCCTGAAAGGTTTAAAGTGATTGCAAAGTCAGAAGGTTCTTTATCTTAATGCATTTTATGCATTAGGATAAAACGCCTTCTGTGTGCAGCATCCCCCCTAATACTTACCTGAGCCCATCTCGATCCAGCAATGTTGCAGGAGTGTCTCGGCTGCCCGAGACTCTCCCTCCTCATTGGCTGAGATAGCGGTGGACCTCCATTGGCTCCCACTGCTGTCAATCAAATTCAGTGAGCCAAAGAGGACAGCGAGGGGGATCTGCTTGCTGTGGGGGCACTCAGTAGGAAGGAGAGGCCAGGAGCACCAAAGAGGGACCCGAGAAGAGGAGGATCTGGCCTGCTCTTTTCAAAACCACTACACAGAGCAGTAAATATAACATGTTTGTTATTTTTAACAAAAAAAAAGGTGTACTCTCCTCCAGTGGTATTTGGTTAAAACAAAACGTATGAATTTTTTTGAAACCTATGACCCTATATTGCTAAAGAGACGCTAACATTTCCCCCATTCCCTGCAAAGTGACAAGTTGCCTTGAAATGACAAGTCACCACTCATTTATATTCATCTTTTCATACCTCTGTGATTCATCCTTCAGTCAGTGTTACTCTTATGTAAGCTCCATGTAAGGTGTGTCAACGCTTAAACAATGACAAGAAATGAAATGACAAGCCCCCACTCATTTATTTCACCTTTTCACTCCTCTGTGATCCATCCTTCAGTCAGAGCTGTAAGTCCTACACTTATGTAAACTCCATGTTGGGTGTGTCAAAGCTTACTACACAGATATAATTACTTCTTTCCCCTCCTCAACTGACAGTGCTTGAGCCTTGAGCAGCTGAAACACTGTATCCTGGGGGGTCACATGCTTCCTTATATCCAAGAAACATTGGGTATTTTCTGGCAAATCTGGAAAAGGAAAAGTGCAATAGAAGAGCGCAACAAATGTGAAATATAAGGGGGTAAGCAGTTGTTCTCTTAAAAGTTTAAGTCTCCTTTTCACACAAAAAAAACAGATGAGTAGAACAAAGAAGAATTTCTCATTGGTCAGTATGGTTAGGTAGCCAGCGCTGACCAATGAGTGCCATTGCATGCAATATGCTGCTTTATAGACTCCAATGCTTTTTAGTGAAGTTTTAAAGTGCTGGACAATTATAGTTGGAGAGAGCAGTGGAAGATGGGAACCATATAAGGTAGACACAGCTAGGACCAAAGGAGTGTGTGGGGGGGGGGGGGGTTGTGAGTTAGTTCACATTTTCATTTTTTTTGTGTGTAAAGGTGAAATAACCATTTAAAGTGTAACTCCACTTTTGTTGAGAAAAAAACATTCCCCTCTGGGTGATCTATGTACATTGCAAGGATTATAACAAACTTTGTTGCAGATTCCTACCTTTTGTTATTCTGAAGAAATCCCTATGTGTTTCTCTGTGCCTCTGTACTGAGTGGGTCTAATGGGAGTGGTTTCGTAATTAACTGCCAGGTGTGCAGCTCCTGGGCACTAATGAGGAAATCGACCTGGTCTGCATCCCTTTAGACGTGTTCCTATTAAAAGTACCTCTTCAAAAATGACATTTTTGTTGCAGGGGATGCCTGAAATCTGACTTATATCTTAGGCAGACTTCTGGGAAGATTGGTGAGCCAATCACACAAGCAGGAAATGATGTTTCTGGGGAGTGGTCAGTACACATTCTGTGTACAGAACAACTGCAGGTAGTCATATTGCACTGCATTTATGGAAAATGACAGCGGCTGCAGATTGAAAAGGAAAGGTCATTTTTAATATTTTTATATTTATATTTTTATCATTTAACCACCTCCCACCCGGCCACTGCATATATATATATACGGCCGGGTGGGAGCTTCCCCGTTCTGACAAGACGTGTATTTACACGCCGCGCTGCTGCTGGATCCTGTGATCATTATGATCACAGGATCCAGCTGAGCAGAGATCGGGATACGGGCGCAGTGACTGGCCCTCCCGATCATGTGACAGCTGTGTCCAATCACAGCCATCACATTGTAAACAGAGACGAACGTCTCTGTGATAGTTCTCCCCCGCCGAGCTCAGTGACAGCTCAGTGCGGGGGGGGGGGGGGAAGGGGGGGAGCTGCAACTCTGTGACAGCTCTCTGCATGATGATGATTTCATGCAGAAAGCTGTCACAGATCACCCCCCACACAGTGCGCCAAGCACACTGATACCCCTGTCCCCATACATATAAGTGTCCCCATAAAACAGCCCCCAAAACATGTGTATGACCCCCATCACATCTGTCACCATACACAAAACATCTGTCACAGTCCCCAAAACATCTGTATGTCCCCAAAACATCTGTCACAGTCCCCAAACATCTGTCTGTCCCCGTCACATCTGTCACCATACACAAAACATCTGTATGTCCCCGTCACATCTGTCACAGTCTCCGTCACATCTGTCTGTCCGCCAACACCAAATAAACTCAGATTTGGGTTATTTTTACCAAAGAAATGTAGCAGTATCATTTTTGGTCAAAATTTATGAAGAGAAATTACTTATTTGCAAAATTTTATAACAGAAACGCAGAAAAATGCATTGTTTTTTTTCAGTCTTTTTTTAATTTATAGCGCAAAAAATAAAAAACCCAGGGGTGATAAATACCACCAAAAGAACGCTCTATTTGTGTGAAAAAAAATGATAAAAATTTCATATGCGTACAGTGTCGCATGACCGCGCAATTGTCATTCAAACTGCAACAGCGCTGAAAGCTGAAAATTGGTCCGGGAAGGAAGGGGGTTTAAGTGCCCAGTATTGAAGTGGTTAATAACATTCAATTACAATATGACTTGTATCGCAATTGTACACGCTATATTATTTTTTCTTTATTTGCTATTTTTCTTCCCCATGAAAGTGGAGTTACCCTTTAAGAGAACCATTTTATTGTTTTGGTCAGAGTAAACAAAACCTTATCAGTTTTTGTCATCCGTATCCAACTGCGAAGATATCCTGTCTCTTGACACTGAAAGTGAGAAGAAATCCCTCCAAAATCCCTCCAAAGTGAACAGAAATACTCTCTACTGTTACTGGAACAAAAGTACCCAGCAATATTAACCTGCCAAGGTTTACTACAGTGAGCTGGAGGTCTCTGTGCCAAGATTTTCATCCTTCCCCCATTTTTGCTGCAAAAATTCTACCGCATTCAAAAAAATTCTTCCACATTCAAAAAATTTCTATCGGATTCGAAAAATTTCTACCAGATTCGAAAAAAGAATAGAATAGATTCTCGTATTCTCTATTCTGTTCTTTCTAATCCGTTCTATTCTAATCTAATCTTTTCTATGTGTATTCATTGTATTCGAAATTCGAATTTTGGAAGATGGTTATTTATTCTATTTTAATCTATTCTGTTCTATTGTTTTTCTATTCTATCATTTTCTATTTTATTCTCTTATTTGCTATTCTATTATATTATTTTCCATTCTATTATAATCTTTTCTATTCAAGTTCAATTTCAGTCTATAATCGAAATTGGAATTCATTCTATTCAAAATTAGAATTTCGCAAGATTTTTATATATTATACCAATAAAATTTTACCACATTCCAAAATATTCTACCACATTCGAAAAATTTCTATCAGAACTGAAAAATTTCTATCGGAACTGAAAAATTTCTATCGGATTCGAAAAATTCTACTGGATTCGAAAAAATTAAAAATTTGATTTCGGAAGACTGCTATATATTCTATTCTGTTTTATTAAACAGTATTCTTTTCTGTTGTTTTTATATTCTATTCTTTTCTATTCTGTTGTATTCTCTTATTTTTTTATTCTATTCTTTTCTAACCTTTTCTATTGAACTTCGAATTTGAATTCATTCTATTCAAAATTCAAATTTCAGAAAATGGTTAAATATATACTATTTTATTCTGTTCTATTGTTTTTCTATTCTATTCTCATATTCTCTATTCTATTCATTTCTATTCTAATCTATTCTTTTCTATTTGTATTCATTCTATTTGAAATTCAAATTTTGGAAGATGGTTATATATTCTATTTTAATCTATTCTGGTCTATTGTTTTTCTATCAAATAAAACAAGTCAATATCGGCGCCAGGCAAAAATCAACAAGTGAGCTGCTGAACACTGTAAGGATAAATCCCAACCTCAATTCAAATAAGCAATAAAAAGTGCAG
>BLSH010243784.1:45353-66657 GCA_018402905.1 Glandirana rugosa
ACCCCCCCCCCCCCCCCCAACCCACAACAAAAGCCATTGCAAAAAAAAAAGTTTGCTGTGGAAGAGACAGCAGCTAAAATTGACCACTGAACTCAGATCAACTTCAAAATAAAATGAAATACGAAAAAATACCTAATAATAAGAAAATAAAGACAGCAAAGGGGTTCATTGCTCAAAGAGCTAGCAATCAGAATTAAAATGCAGTTTCCTGACCCTAATCTCTTACTATGCAGTATATCTCTATGTATTCCATACAACAGCTCCCAATTCACCGACACAATGGGGTTGATTCACTAAAGGCAAACAGACTGAGCGCAGTTGCTCCAAAGATTAGTAAATGAGGGGGAGCTTTGCCAGTTTCCATCATCCAATCACATGCACGCAAAAATGCTGTTTTTTTTAAAAAATTCTTGGTATTCTTTGCAAAGTGAAACTTTACCTCATTTACTAAGCTCTGGAGCAATGGCACTTGCCGAGGTGCAACAGCACTTGGAAAATACACAGCCTGTTTGCCTTTAATACACCCCTATGTCCGCTCTGTGCCCCCCACCGCCTATTATAGTGAGGGGGCTGACTTATCCAAAGCAGTGTACGTTTTTGCCAGCACACCACAGATCTTCAAGTAACATTCAAAGGCTCTGAAAGAATGATCACGTCACGACCCCTTCATCAGTCATGTCATCACATACCTGACAAAGGGGTCCTGCACGGATCTGAAATGTTGCACTTTTTCCACTGTGATGTGATCATTCTTCAATAAAACCTTTGGAGGTTATTTGAAGATCTGTGGTGTGCTGGTAAATACGGTACATACACTGATCTATGATGTTTCCGGTCCCCATCTGGCTGTTGCTGCAGCACCCACCACCCTAAGACCATTCCAGGAATGTGTACAATGGGAAGTGGCCCATCTAATGGGACATTGGCTTATCCAACCACCCCGGCATTGGCCATAACCATGCTGGCCATAGTTCAATATCCATATAATGAGTTTAGATTTAGTAAAAATTATCTCGGGCGAATGTACAAAATAACTACATTGTAACACATTTGTGTATCATAGTAAACCTAATCATCCTACATAGATGTAGCTGGTCAGTGGTATCACCATTACGATTTTAAATCTCTTTGTGATACAATAAAACATATTTTGTGCGTTGTTGTCGTTAATATAGCTGGGGCACTGTAAAAAGATCTCCAAATGGGTTTTAAACACGTCAGTAAAATAGTTGAAAGATGAATTTGTAATAGAACAAGGTGACATTTTCACTAGCTATAATTATTAAACGCCTCCAGAAAAATACATCAGTCTGTTATGAGTGCATTCAAGTTAAACCGCTCGGGGCTAAGCCCTGCCTGGGTGAGGCCCATTTACTTTGACGTCACCTGATCTCTGCTTTCTAGTTTCTTCACAAGACAGACGCATGGCATTCCATCTGGAGCAATGAGTATATAAGTAGCTGAGTGATTGGTAATTGTACCCACAACCTCCACCACCTCTACCCAACTGTCTTTCCTAAAAGTGGCAAAACTCAACTGACAACCAACTTTGCGCACTTGTTGGAAGAACATCGAGTTGTTGGAAGACCCTTGCATACCTGGGACATTTCCACACCACATTAATCGGTGAGTATAAAACTTTGATTTCTAAGTCATTTACAACTAATAGCAAACAATCAGGATACAATTATAATTTTCTAAAGCTGCCCATACACCTTATATTCTGATTGTACAATCTCCTTATAGGGAGGGAATATCATGAGAGAATGACGAAGGCTTCCAACAGTGGCTCTTCATTGTGTGATTGCTGGTTGGCTGGTGATCACGATCATTCTTTGGCTTCATTGCTCTGCGCTGCCTTTGTAACATGTTTAATTGTAATACAAGGACTTACTTAACCACTTGCTTACTGGGCACTTAAACCCCCCTCCTGCCCGAACCAATTTTCAGTTTTTAGCGCAGTCACTCTTTGAATGACAATTACGCGGTCGTGCGACGTTGTACCCAAACAAAATTGATGTCCTTTTTTTCCCAAAAATAGAGCTTTCTTTTGGTGGTATTTGATCACCTCTGCAGTTTTTATTTTTTATAAACAAAAAAAAGAGCAAAAATTTTAAAAAAGGAACAATATTTTTTACGTTTTGCTATAATACATATCCAAAAATAAAAAAACAAATTTATTCCTCAGTTTAGGCCGACATATATTCTTCTACATATTTTTGGTAAAACATAATCGCAATAAGCGTATTTTGATTGGGTGGCACAAAAGTTATAGCGCCTACAAACTATGGACATTGTTTTATGGTGTTTTTATTTATTTATTTTTTTTTTACTGGTAATGGCGGCGATCTGCGATTTTTATCAGGACTGCGATATTGCGGCAGACATATCGGGCGTTTTTGATGTTTTTGCCTCCCGGCAATTCAGATCCGCTTTGTAGCCGTCAATCAGCTATAGCGTGGATCTGAAGTGGTTAACTATCCAATCAATGTGTATCTAATTGGCAATTGTTGGAATATCTAATGGAAATTGGACATTCAATGTGTGTGTGTTGAACTTTAGATTTAGAGCCGGTTCACACAGGGGAGGGCGACTTTGCTAGGCGATTTGAAAGCAACTTCAGCGCGACTTTGGGCAATTTATAGCGTGACTTACAACACGACTTCATGCCAGGCGACTTTGCTGTGGCCAATTGGAGAAGGGAGGGAGGGGGTTGCCCTAAAATAAATTCTATTCTTTTCACTGTGAAGTCGCTTCTGTTTAGATGGGGGATCCGACTTGGAGGCGACTTCCATTGATTTCTATGGGCACAGCTCGGATAGAAGTCGCCTCAAAGTAGTACAAGAACCTTTTCTGAAGTCGGAGCGACTTCAGTAGTGTACATTTAGACCGCTCACATTCACTTCTATGGGATTTCACTTGGCAAGCGACTTGGAGCGACTGTGAAGTCGCTTCTGTTTAGATGGGGGATCTGACTTGGAGGCGACTTCCATTGATTTCTATGGGCACAAGCCGGATAGAAGTCGCCTCAAAGTAGTACAGGAACCTTTTCTGAAGTCGGAGCGACTTCAGTAGTGTACATTTAGACCGCTCACATTCACTTCTATGGGATTTCACTTGGCAAGCGACTTGGAGCGACACAAGTCGCCTCCCAAGTCGCTGTAGTGTGAACCGGCTCTTACCAAAACCATGTAACATAAGGACTACCTAAATGTGTATTTGATTTGTAATGAGTCCCCGAAGAACCTTGTACTTCATAAGATCTGTAGGAGAAAGTACAATCAGCTTCTACTGTGTGTGGTCAGCTCAACAATTTCCCATTGCAGGTTTGAATATAATTTTTTGTAGTTTTATATATATATATAAAATCAAAAGCAGTGTGGTGAACCGCACAACAGATGCCAGCAGTGCTCCAACGATCTGGTCCATAATAGGACTATTAAAACACATTACAAGATATACTTGCATATCAAATCACATATCCAATGTGTGTCATTTCAGATAGCGAGCTTTAGGGCCAAGTATTAGACGCCCTTCCTCAGGCTAAGCTTCTTCACTATCTGAAATGACACACATTTGAAATGCAAGTATATCTTGTAACGTGTTTTAATAGTCCTGTTATGGGCTTCTGAAAATAAAAATCTTCAAGTGCAACGATTCCGTGTTGGATTTCTTCTATATATATATATATATGTGTGTATATTTATTTTTTAAATATTGTTAAGTGAGGTGCATTACATAGTCAATAAAAATAATAAATATTGTAACATTAATGGATGTTTTTTTTTTCTATATTTTTTTTTTTATATTTAGTTTTATTTTGGGCTTTACTGTATTGCTTTATAGGTTTGAATCATATTGTATATTTGTAGATAAAATTAATAATAATGACAATAATAATAATAATGAAAAAAAATATATATGATATATTTTTATCAAATATTGTTAAGTCTGGTATGTTACATAGTCAATACAAATAATGAATATAATATTGTAGCATAAATGGTTGTTTTTTTTTTTTCATTTTCTATTTATTTTATATTATTTTGGATTATACTGCATTACTTTACAAGCTTGAATCTTATTGTTTATTTGTAGTTATACATATATATATATATATATATATAATATAATATATATACTATAGTAAATACATATATACTTATCAAATATTGTTAGGAAAAAAACAATATTCATTATTTTTATTGACTATCATGCCGATAGTCAATAAAACGAATGAATATTGTTTTTTTTCTTTGTACTCATCTTGTTTTATTTGGGGTTTTACTGTATTGCATTAAAGGTTTGAATCGTATTGTTTATTTGTAGCCATAAATTAATATATGTAATATTTATTTCTGACCAAATATTAATAATAAGGCTGGTATAATACATAGTCAATAAAAATAATGAATACTGAAAATAGGTGTTTGTTGTTTTTATCTTTGCATTTAGTTTGATATATTTTGACTTTTACTGTATAAAACTATATACAAATTAATGTAAAACTTTTTTTAATTTTATTATTATTTTTCATGTTTGCTAAATCACAAACAGAAATTGGTTGCTCATATAGGTTTTTCTTTTGTAGGGTCCCTGATAACCATGAAGACAACACTACTGCTATCTGTATTGTGCGCTGCCATGGCGGGTGAGTGACGTTTATCTCCTTTTTTTTTTTTTTTTTTCAATTGTGATTTTTATTGAGAATCTTTTATCTTCTAATAACACATCTGGAATACAGAGACAGCGATAGTTCCCAGAGATTGGAGGGCACCATCAGGGAAGGGCAAATAGACAGAAAAAGAGCGAGGGAGATCCGTTCTCTAATTGAAGTTTATATAAACCCAAGAATGAAAATATAATATATTGCAGCTTGCTGGTTCTTAAGCCTCGTACACACGGGACGACGATCGTATGCAACAGGTCGTACTAACAACCGTTGTATGCAAAATCGATCGTTCGTATGCGCGATTAGAACAGCCGACATACGACGGTCGTACAAAGGGAGTTGTATGAGCAGACTAGAAAACTTGGTCGTACCAACAAGCGGTCATACGACCGTTGTATCGTGTGTACAGAGAAGTTGGTACAACAAGTTGTATTGTGCAAAACACGCATGCTCAGAAGTCAGGAACGGCCGGATGCTAATTACATGCACCTGAACGTTCTTTCTTTGGTCGTACGATCGTGTAGTGCAGTCAGTATGCAAGTTACATTATCCAACATACGATTTGAGACGATCGTACGTACAATCGTCGTCCCATGTGTATGAGGCTTTAGTGGTGGCTGCTTTCATTTTCTTTTTCAGACTTTTTTTTCACATATTTTCACCTGGTGATCCTGCCAGCCTTCCTGTTACATCGCCCACTCGCCATATTGTATCTATGAACAAGCAGTGTTATTGCCTTAGGGCCACAAAACTCCTCCACCTTTCCTCATCTGCGTAGCTTAAGAGGAAGGGGTTCTGTAGCCCACACTGGGCAGGACTGATAACACTGTTTGATCTATGACTGCAGAGAACACAGGAGAGCTCTGAATTGCTGGCAGGATCAATAGATATAAGAAAATCTATTTATATAAGTTTGTATATTGGAACATTTGGATACAAGTTGCAGCAGTTTGGCACCAATTGGATTGTTGTTGAACACTTTGTAACAATCTGGACATTATCGCTGATTTATTTTAAATATTTTGACCCTTGTTGTGTTACATAGTAGCTGGATTACAATTTTTTAGATTGTAAGCTCTAACAAGCAGGGCCCTCTGATTCCGCCTGTATTTAAGTGTATTGTATTGGTACCGTCTACCCTCAAGTTGTAAAGCGCTGCGTAAATTGCTGGCGCTCTATAAATCCTGTATAATAATAATAATTTGAGAACTGTTTAGGCTTCCAGGATGGACTTTAATGTTTTTTTCTGTCTCTCCAGTGGCTGCGTCTCAATGTGGAACTGCTACCTGTGCTGCTGATGAGTATTGTAACAGTACTACTACTACCTGCCAGTGCAATACAACTCTCTATACATTTACACAAGGTATGGAATGCTATAATACAATGGTTACAATGAGTCTCCTGCCTTTTAAAAACAAATATTGCATTTTTATATAAACCATATAAGGTGCATGTAACATACATAGTACATAGTGGGGAAGTGGAATGCCCCGTTTACACCCGGCTGTTCAAGAATTGAAATGGAGTGCCCTGGTGCAAATGAGCCCCCGGGCTCCCTCAGCCTTTGATTGGTGGATGGTCCATAGCACAGGTATAGTCCAACCATCTGCAGACTGACTGTCATATAAATATATACACTTGGGATGCTGTGGGTAATATGGAGATGGAAGTAGAAACCATAACCACAGAAGTTGCCTTATGTTGTTCCCAATGGGACAATCACTACATGCACAGAGATTTGTGGCTTAGGGGGGTCTGTATAGGAGAAATCCTGAAAAAGAGTCATCAGCTTCTAAAGGACTCCTGTGTGCTCCCCATACCAGACTTTCTGAATCTGAGTTCTGTAGAATTGTAAGGTTCATTGAGCAAACTCTGCCGCTCCGATAAGTCTGATCTCATTGCTTCACTCCCACTGAATGACAGGTCTGGTGGGGACAGCTGATGTATACAGGAGACATACAGGAGTCTCTCAGGAGACGTCAATGACCATTTATGAACATGACCAAATAGTCAATGTTGGGATCCAAATGGCTGAAAATACAATGTACTTGTGCTCAGATGGAACCTTAAGCTCATCCCTTCTGATCACAAATATAAGGGGAAACTATAATGTCCATTAATGTTAGCGATCATTACACTGATCATCAATGTAAGAGGGGCACTACACTGAACATCAATGCAAGGGGGCACTACACTGACCATCAATGTAAGGGGGCACTAGACTGACCATCAATGTAAGGAGACACTACACTGACCATCAATGTAATGGGCACTACACTGACCATCAATGTAATGGGCACTACATTGATCATCAATGTAAGGGAGCACTACACTGACCATCAATGTAAGGGGCACTATACTGACTATCATTGTAAGGGGGCACTACACTGTCCATCAATGTAAGGGGCACTATACTGACTATCAATGTAAGGAGACACTACACTGACCATCATTGTAAGGGGGCACTACACTGAACATCAATGTAAGGGGGCACTACACTGACCATCAATATAAGGGGGCACTACACTGATCATGAATGTAAGGGGGCACTACACTGACCATCAATATAAGGGGGCACTACACTGATCATGAATGTAAGGGGGTGCTACACTGCTCATCAATTTAAGGAGGCACTACACTGACTATCAATGTAAGGGTGGAACTACATCAGTCAGTGTTTTGTATGTAAACTGGAAGTTTAATTGGGATTTGACTCTATGGCAGCTTTCTTCCCAGTCCCTGTTCCCTCATGACACCCTAAAGTGGTTATATATATAGAAAACCCCAATAATGTACACTGATCACCAATGTAAGGGGCACTACACTGACCATCAATATAGGGGGCACTACACTGACCATCAATATAGGGGGCACTACACTGACCATCAATATAGGGGGCATAACTTTTACCAACAAGTGTCAGTGTTTTGTATGTAAACTGGAAGATTAATTTGATTTAACTCTTTGACTTTATGGCAGCTTTCTCCCCAGTCCTTAGTTACTCCTGATACCCTAAAGTGGGTATATATAGAAAACCCCTATAGTGTATAATGTGCATCAATCACGCCACCTTCTCATCTCAGAAATACTGAATGAATGAATTTACTCTTTTTTTTCAGGAAGTCTTCCATCTCCAAATCTTACTTGTACTGGAGCAAAGTTCAATATACAAGTGTCAAAATGCTGGTTGGAAGTACAAGGTTATAATACGTCCGATATCAGGCTGAGCGGCACCGACCCCCAGTGTTTCGCAGCAAGGGAGTTGTTGAATGGAGCATCAGAGATGACCATTCATCACCCAGTGGCAAATTCTCCCTGTAACACAGTTCCTGCGGTAAGTTCTCCTGACACGGCCTGACTGTTTATTATACAAGAGAAGTTTAAAGCAGATACAATAAAGTCTGTATAGACAAAAATGTTATATTTTAGGGTTTGAATGGAATAGAGAAGGTTTAGAGCCCTTGTCATGTCTTTATTATTGTCTTAATCCCCAGAAGGGCGTTTTACCCTCTACATGCCTCGTGTCACTTTCACCGGGTCCTCCAAGTCTGCATCATTCCCTGAAATTCCTGGTTGTAGATCAGATAATGAGGGAAGGGGAATGATTGGCTCCTGCAGCTACCTGGGAGGAGGGGCAGGGGCGTGGCTTGCTGGGCGCTGTGTGTTTGAAAAGACGCACACAGCCCCAGTTAAATGCACGCGAATGGATGTCTCTTTAGCAGTTGTCTAGTTAAAGGAGACACCCACAAGGAGGAGCTAAACTCTGACACTGCATTCATTTTCATCATTACCTTTTTATTTAATACAATCATTATAAGTTGATCAATGTGATTTGGTTTCAAACTCTTACAGTCCCTGTACAACGCAGGCTGGGAGAAAGAGAACAACACAAGTAGCCAGTTAGCTCATAAGCTGACACAGATGATGCTGATAGGAGGAGAGAGCAGAGTGACAGAGAGATGAGCTCATCAGTCCTCTGTTTTTCCTTTCACTTCCCAGTCACAGGCTGGGGGTGGGGAGTCCAGGGGGACCTGGGCTCAGAGAAAGTGGATTGAATGATACCGGCCATCAGAGTGAGCACAGCAAATGGCAGCAAAAAGTACAGCAGCGGAAATCTCTGCATTGAAGTTGAATATTGCAGTAAAAGCTACTCTTGTTATGTTATCTTTGGGCTGTTCATTTCTATCTGTTTGTTTTGGGCTGCAGTTCTGCTTTAGCAAAACTCGAGACTTCCTTTTTAAATTGTTAGGCACTACATTGACATTAATACTCTTTGCTAATATGTAAATTACTGGATGGCGGTTTTCTCACCCTGATTAATGATTCTGTGCTTCCTCTCTCTACAGGTGAATGCAACCCATGTCACATACAGTAATCAGCTGTATATTTTTGCCAAGACGTATCCAATCCGAACAACAAATGACGCTGTCATGAATATTTCCTGCTCTTACCCTCTGCTTATGAATGTCACTCTTAATGTGACTCTGCACCCAGTGATTGGGTAATTATTATTACATAATGTTGGTCTTTCAGGATTCCGCGTAGGCTATCTCTTATGATGTGGCATTCTAGCACTCTTCTGTAAGTGGCCCTTAAAGTGGAGCTTTAGTCAGAAAACGAAGTCCTGGTAGATCACTTCAGGTTGGCCCCTTTTGCAGGTATAGCTATATAAAACATTAAAAATATGTGCCTTTACGGTTTAAAACCTAGTTACACCCTGTCTCACCTTGATCTGCACATGCTCAGTTGCTCTCTAATTTTCAGCACTGTGCCTAAAATCAGAACCACTAGAGGCCAATCTGCTGACAGAGTAAAGATTTACTGCTGCTCAGGGACTCTGAATGTCAGCAAAATGGCAGCCTACAGGAACAATGCTGGAGGCCATTTACAGCACACACTCATCTTGGTAGCATAATTATTAATGTGGAACTTATTTTGCTAAAGAACATTATTTTTTTTATCAAGTTATTCTGGGTAAAGTTCCACTTTAAGCAAACTTTCAAATATCTTCCCTACAGTAGATGTTAAACTCACAGGTCTGTAGTTACTAGTTGAAGACCTCAATCCATTTTTATACAAAGGCACTAAACAGGTCTTGCCCCAAATATGAATAAATTAGAAATAAAATCTTAGATATAACTGAGCTCAACTCTCCGAGGACACATGGGTGTAAGCCATCTGTGCCAAGTGTTTCCAAGTGACCCTGTCAAACTCAGAGGAAATGTCCCTGCAATAGAAGAGTTTTTATGACCCGTGTCTCCTCCCTTCCTTCTGCTTCAGTGCTGCAGCCTTCATGAGACTCTTTGGCATTCAATGCTTGTGTGTCCCCTGCCACGCTCCATGGTTCTTCCACCTCACCCTAAGACACTGCTGCGTCTTGTAGCGACATTGCAGTTAGAGAAGGAACTGTGGCACGTGCTGGGAGACACAGGCACACTTCCAGAAATGTTGAATACTGAAAAGTTTGGTGGAGTAATGCTTTTTCTTTAAAGGGTACACTTCTTCTCAATGTTTTCCCAACCTGACTAAGTCATTTAAAGGAAACATGTGGATTTAAAAAGAAAAATAAACATACATACTCACTTCTATTATGCAGTATAGGTAAGATTCTGCAGCTGCCTCTAAGACCGAGCAATGAGCAATCACATGACTGCTGATCATTCAGTTTTCAGTCTGCTTGGAGCAAAGAGCAGTGACTGTCAGTCACTGCTCTCCATTCTGCCCCTTCAGCACTCAATAGATTGCTGGACAGGGAAGGGGGTGGGTACAGCCAGCTATCAATCAGGCAGCCAGGTGAATCCTAAAAATATTGCCGGGATCCTTGGGGAGCTTGGAGCAGCTCTGCCATGTCATTTGATAATAGGCCTCTATCAGCTGACTCTGGGTCACAGGAGAGCAAAAGTAAGTGCACCCCTGTTACCCACAAAAGCAGTATGGCCAAAAGAAAATATGGAAAATATCTTTCTTGTTCTAATTCTTCAGCAAAATTAAGTTTAAAATGTTGTGGTGCATTTGAAATTGTATAGCACTTTCACCCCCCCCCCCCATCAGTATACAAAGAGCTGAAGAAGATATCTAATGGGTTTGTTCTTTCTTTATCCTCAGTGCAAATATCTCAGTTCTGCATACACTCTGTATAATAACATAGATGCATGGCCACATACCTACAAGGGTTTCTAGGTAGGTAACCTTTTATTGTGTGTTTATTTTCCAGGAGCTCAGTAATAAACGGCACTGCAGGAAATGGGAGTTATGTAGCCGTAATGGTGGCCTACAAAGATGAGTTTTTGTCCCAACTCTCTGACTCCGACTCCCTGACAGTGGAGAGTACTGTCTACATCTCAGTGCTCATACCAGATCTGGATGTCAACACCTTTAAACTCAAAGTGGTGAATATTTATGCCTCTCCTACCGTATCAAGCCCCACCAAGTACTATCTTCTTAAGGACGGGTAAGTACACAGTACACTGCTTAGTAATTCTGTATGTTCTTTGTAGATTTTTGACTACAAAATAATTCACTAAATGTACAGAACAATATATCACCTTAAAGGTAGGTTGTTGTAGTTGTTGGTATGAAGTTAAAGCCAAATTTTTAAAGTGACATCATTCCAGGAGATTTAAAGCCCCCCCCCCCCCTTAGATGGGGGAAAGGTCAGAACCCCCTTAAGATGTCTGTGACTTAATTTAAGCACTTTCTTCTTACTGATCCATGCTTGGGACACCAGGACTAGAATTTAGGAAATGGGGTCATCTAGACAGTAAATACCGGGCAAGAGGTTCTCACTCTTCACCACACTGCTTGCTCTCTATGTCCTCACTGGAGAAAACTTCCATCATTTCAAGTTCCTGTGTCACCAGGACAGATTATGAGGGGACACATTTCCTCAGACACAGTGGTGGCTGGTGAAGTTTTAGGATGGGGGGAACCAGACCCCGCCCTTCCTTTTTGACCCCTCACACTTCTCATAAGCCCCACCAATCATAGATTCCACCCAATGTATCGGGAGTATACAGCCCAGCATCACCAGATAGGGTATACTGCATCGGCAGATAGGGTATACAGCATCACCAGATAGGGTATACAGTATCGCCAGATAGGGTATACAGCATCACCAGATAGGGTAAATACAGCATCAGCAGATAGGGGTACATACAGCATTCACCAGTTAGGGGTATATACAGCATTCACCAGTTAGGGGCATATACAGCATTCACCAGTTAGGGGTATATACAGCATTCACCAGGGGGTATATATAGGATCAGCAGATAGGGATATATACAGCATCACCAGATAGGGGTATATACAGCATCATGAAAGGGGTACAAACACCATCACCAGATAGGGGTATATACAGCATCACCAGAGGGGTATATACGGTATCACCAGAGGGGTATATACAGCATCAGCAGAGGGGTATATACAGCATCACCAGAGGGGTATATACAGTATCAGCAGAGGGGTATATACAGCATGACCAGAGGGGTATATACAGTATCACCAGAGGGCTATATACAGCATGACCAGATGGGTATATACCGCATCACCAGATGGGTATATACCGCATCACCGGAGGGGTATATACAGCATCACCAGAGAGGAATATAGCATCCACCCCCCCTCCTGAGGGCAGCCGGGACATCAAAGTCCCGCACTTACCCCATCTAGGAAGCAGGCGGTCGGGCAGCGGTGTCCGGTGAGCGGGAGCGTGCTTGGCTTTGGCCATGCATCCCCCTCCTCCTCCAAGAAAGGCGTTCAATAGGATCACCTGTCTTCTCCGCCAATCGGGAAACCAGTAACATTCCCACACTTCCTGATTGGCGGAGAGGCAATTGAGTGTTAGAAAAGCAAATATTAATTTGCTTTTCGAAACACATGAGTGGGCTTGCGAGCGCAATGCTCTGCGCACCGAGCCACTCTATTTTGAAGCCTATTAGAGCTTATGGCTCTAATCAGGTGCTTCAAAGAAACCCCCTGACATGGTAATTCGGGCCACTAGCCAGGCCTTAAGAGTTATTCGCCACCAGCTGCCCCACCCAACTCGTACCCTGCCCCGCCCCTAAGTGCGCCCTAAAACACGCCCTTGTAAATTATCTCATGAAATTACACTGTTAAATGTGTTATGCAGAATTAAGTTCCAAAAATAAATATTAACAGCTTTAACAATATTAACATAAAGCATATCAGTGCCTATCAGTGCAGCCTCATCAGTGCCCATCAGTGCAGCCGATCAATGCCCATCAGTACAGTCCCATCAGTGCAGCCTCATCAGTGCCCATCAGTGCAGCCCTATCAGTGCTCATCAGTGCAGCTTATCAGTTTCGCCTCACCTGTGGCCATCAGTGCCTACTCATCAGTGGCCATCAGTGCAGCATATTAGTGCCCATCAGTGCAGCCTTATCAGTGCCCATCAGTGCAGCCTTATCAGTGACCATCAGTGCAGCCTTATCGGTGCCCATCAGTGCAGCCTATCATTGCCCACCAGTGCAGCCTATCATTGCCCATCATTGCAGCATATCAGTGCCTATCAGTTTAGCTTATCAGTGGCCATTAGTGCAGCCCAATCAGTGCCCATCAGTGCAGCCTATCATTTCCGATCAGTGCAGCCAATCAGTGCTCATCAGTGCAGCATACCATTGCACATCTGTGCAGTGTATCTTTTCCCATCAGTGCAGCCTATCAGTGCTCATCAGTGCAGCATACCATTGCCCATCTGTGCAGTGTATCATTGCCCATCAGTGCAGCCTATCATTGCCCATCAGTACAGCGTATCATTGCCCATCAGAGCAGCATCATCAGTGCCCAGCAATGCATCAGGGAGGAATCAGGAGGATCTGCCGTCCGGATGACACAGAGTGGGTACCTCCCACTATGACTAGACAGCCACTGTCAAACAAAGTCCTGCCTCCTGGACCGGCTACTCTAACAGACAGCACACTGGTCCAATGCTGGTCCAGGAGGTGGGACTTTGTTTGACATTTCTGGTTATTCATATAGAAGCCGAGTCTCAGCGAGAGATCCCCACTGTGTCATCCAGCTGCCCGATCCTTCTGACAGTTTCCTGGCTGATCACTTCTGGCAGAAGCGGTGCAGCCTTTTTTACCCCCTCTGGGCTCCTCTGATGGCCGCACCACTTCTGCCAGAAGCGATCAGTCAGAAAACTGTCAGCCCAGTCCATTCCTGCTCCACACTCGCCCTCACTAAATTCCATTCACCAAATACGAGCAGGCAAGTGGAAATTTTGAGGGCTGATCTACAGTATATATACAGTATCTCACAAAAGTATGTACACCCCTCATATTTTTGTAAATATTTTATTCTATCTTTTCATGTGACAACACTGAAGAAATGACACTTTGCTACAATGTAAAGTAGTGAGTGTACAGCTTGTATAACTCCCCTCAAAATAACTCAACACACAGCCATTAATGTCTAAACCACTGGCAACAAAAGGGAGTACACCCCTAAGTGAAAATATCCAAATTGGGCCCAAAGTGTCAATATTTTATGTGGCCACCATTATTTTCCAGCACTGCCTTAACCCTCTTGGGCATGGAGTTTACCAGAGCTTTACAGGTTGCCACTGGAGTCCTCTTCGACGACACAGAGCTGGTGGATGTTAGAGACTTTGTGCTCCTCCACCTTCCATTTGAGGATGCACCACAGATGCTCAATAGGGTTTAGGTCTGGAGACATGTTTGGCCAGTCCATCACCTTTACCCTCAGCTTCTTTAGCAAGGCAGTGGTCTTCTTGGAGGTGTCTTTGGGGTCGTTATCATGTTGGAATACTGCCCCGCGGCCCAGTCTCTGAAAGGAAGGGATCATGCTCTGCTTCAGTATGTCATAGTCCATGTTGGCATTCATGGTTCCCTCAATGAACTGTAGCTCCCCAGTGCCGGCAGCACTCATGCAGCCTCAGGCCATGACACTCCCACCACCATGCTTGACTGTAGGCAAGACACACTTGTCTTTGTACTCCTCACCTGGTTGCTGCCACTCACGCTTGACACCATCTGAACTAAATAAGTTTATCTTGGTCTCATCAGACCACAGGACATGGTTCCAGTAATCCATGTCCTTAGTCTGCTTGTCTTCAGAAAACTGTTTGTGGGCTTTCTTATCAATTATCTTTAGAAGAGGCTTCCTTCTGGGATGACGGCCATGCAGACCAATTTGGTGCAGTGTGCGGCCTATGGTCTGAGCACTGACAGGCTGACCCCCACCCCTTCAACCTCTGCAGCAATGCTGGCAGCACTCATACGTCTATTTCCCAAACACAACTTCTGCATATGACGCTGAGCACGTGCACTCAACTGCTTTGGGCGACCATGGTGAGGCGCTGTTCTGAGTGGAACCTGTCCTGTTAAACCGCTGTATGGTCTTGGCCACCATGCTGCAGCTCAGTTACAGGGTCTTGTCAATCTTCTTATAGCTTAGGCCATCTTTATGTAGAGCAACAATTCTTTTTTTCAGATCCGCAGAGTTCTTTGCCATGAGGTGCCATGTTGAACCTCCAGTGACCAGTATGAGAGAGTGAAAGCGATAACACCAATTTTAACACACCTGCTCCCCTTTCACACCTGACAACTTGTAACACCAATGAGTCAAATGACACCGGGGAGGGAAAATGGCTGTGTGTTGGGTTATTTTGAGGGGACAGTAAATTTACACTGTTATACAAGCTGTACGCTCACTACTTTACATTGTAGCAAAGTGTCATTTCTTCAGTGTTGTCACATGAAAAGATAGAATAAAATATTTACAAAAATGTGAGGGCTGTACTCACTTTTGTGAGATACTGTATATATCTATATATAGATATATACATATATCTATATATATATATATATATACGGTATATATATATATATACACTACGATGAACATATTCCATATATTGCTCAGCTCTATTAGTATTTGCCAGTATTGTGTTCTAATATTTAGATTACAGTAAGAAAACTGATGAATGGTTTCTGTATCCAGGTGCCCAGCTAGTGATATAGCTCCTGACCAGATGAAGGTGGTTTACAATGGAAATGCCACTGAATCGCGGTTTGCTATGAAGGTCTTCAAGATTGCCAGTTCTAACAACGTCTATCTCTATGCTGAACTTGCACTCTGCAATAATAATAATTGTACCACGGTAAGACTCAACATACACATAGAGGATGTTCTGTCATTTCTGTGCCTGAAGAAGCAGAGAGGAATTCTTTAGCCATATGGGCAAACAGTCAGCTTCCCAATTGTCCCACTGCTTCAAGGGGCCCCAGGCACTCCCTTGCCCTGGATGTGGTGCCACTAGCGTGAGGGTGTCAGGTTTGGGGGCTAGGAAAAGCATTTGGTTAAAATTTTAGTGGTCCAAGAATGAAGTATGTGTAACAATCTCCCTTTTCTCTGGTGATCAGATCTCAGTAACCTGGCCATATGTACACACAATTATTTAAGGCCGGGTCAAGGGATGGGCAGGAGGGGAGCTGGAGCTGCCCTGGGCGCAATTGTTTATTGCAGGGATGTGAGCGCTCAAACAATCCTAATGGAAGGGAGGGGTGCAGCTTGTAATCTTTACCTTGGGCACTGCTTGGCCTTGTCCCGGAACTGACATTACTGTATCATAGAGTTTTCTGAGTAATGAGGGGCCCCCACAGTTCTTACACATAAGAGTGGTGGGTATTACATGAAAGTCTAGTCTGCATGCTCATTTACTGAGAACTGAGGTCTGCTAAAGTGGAGCATGTTTAGGCTTCATTCACTCTTATGTGATTTTGGGTACAGTGCAGGCGTGTTACCTATCAAGCCACTGCCCGGCCCAAATATGAACAGTTGACTTTCTAATGATTGCATTGCACTATTTAATGCGTTTATGGACCAAAAGTTTAGAAAACAAAGAAAGAAATGCACACCACCAAAATTAAAATACCAGATTATTATCTGATCTACTCTACACAAAAGTGGTGAATAAAATCACATGTTGGCTTCTGATATTGAGATGCCACCACCAGAATTCACAGTTCTGCCCATCTGCTGCAGCCATAACATGGGATGTGCTAGAAAATCCAAGCCCATCCCTAACAAAGACAATTGAAGGTGGCATGCTGCCCCGGCACAATGTAGAATAAATAGGTCATTGGGGAATATGGCTCAGAGAGACTGAAACCAATGTGGAGGGAGAAATGTAAACTATTCCAGGGAAGTCTCACCATTGGAGTGATGAAGGGACTTGGTGCGCCCGCATTCTCCACTGTTTCCATTGTGGGGAAAACACAGATAAAGGGACATGAAGGGGACATTGTGACTTTTGCAGTTTCTTCATCAATTTCACTTATCTGGAATTTCTGATGAATTATTTTTATTTCCTTACAGACCTGCACCTCTCGATCCGAATCAGATGTTTCCCAGGCCATTGCAGGAAAGGTCGGCATCTATTTGAATGCAGGTAAAGTCATCTCATGTTCACAGTCTTGTTACAGCAATTTTATGTTCCTTCAGTCACATTTATTAAAAACTCGACTCCAGACAAAACATTCCTTTATAATTCTTGTTTTGTATAATGTGGGGAAGGTTTAAAGCTTCTGATAACTTTTGACTGCTGTCTTTGCTCCCTTTGGGGGGATTTTCCCTCACTTCCTGTGCTGTCTGACACCTGTCACCTGAGCAGGAAGTAAGGAGAAACGTCCCAGAGGGGACAAAGCAATAAAAATCTGCAGAGGTTCTAACTATTCATGGTTCTAATAAAAAATGTCTTTATTGCTCCATGTGGCCCGTATATTTAACAGACCAATAAGGCAGCACATTGCCCATTGTTAGGGATTATTGTCAGGGATTACAAATCCTTTAACTTCTATGGTGATCACTACACAATTATTTCAGCCTACAGTGAATGTGAATATTGTATGAGATATCCAGAAGAATGAGCATCAGTCGGGTTGAGGTATTCAATTAACAGATATGTTTTTCTTTATTTCCAGCTGATAATTACTACTTAGAAAACAGTTCTGCTAGAGGTAAGTAAACTCTTACATTGAGAATTTTAATGGTTTAAAGTGGTGTAGCTAAACATGTTTAGCCCCTTTAGAGCAACAATACTTTTATAAGTGGGGGCAGAGCCCCTGCATATATGCGTCACTGTTTTCTTTGGGGGGCGTTCCACCAGTACCCCCAGAACTGTGACTGAGCTGTCACCAACAGCTCACACTCAACTGCTGACAATCAGAAGTTGGTAGACTTTGTCCCAGATGATGTCAGCGCTGTGCAGCCAATTACAGCGCAGCATGATCAAGACACCCTCCTACCAGCCTTTGGGGATCAAGGCCTATTCAAAACACCAGTCTCCCACCAGTATATAAGGATTAAAGCTGAATTCAATGAAATCATTTACATTTCCACATGAAAAAACAGATAGGGGGCTGTATTACCTGCCAAAGGATTTGTATTTTTTTGTCTATCCAGTCCTGAGATTACACAGCTCTGCCACACAGCACAGTCAGGAGGATGACACCACTTTTTCTGCTACGTCTTGGAATACATGGGTGTCCTCTCCCCATCCCCAGTCTGCTGATTGGGCAGTGAAGGAGCAGTATCACACTGATTAGGTCATCTCCCTGTTCACCCTGCTTTCTCCTCCTATCAGCATGTTCCTTTTTAACACATTAGCATGCAGCACATAATTGGTACCCCATACTTGTGTTGTTTCTTCCTCTCACATTCTAGCCCTGCTGTACAGGGACTGCAATTGGCTGATAACAGGTCACATTCAGTTACTTACACTGCTTGCATTAAAAAATGCTACGAAAAATATTGTCTACTTTTGAGCATTTGAAGATTCCTATTACTGGTCACAAAAACGATTAAACTCCCCCAGAGAGATGTCAGATTTCCCATTTCGCCCCATTTCATCTGCCTAATTCTACAATGACAATGACTAAGGGTTTTTATCCATCCATATATTGATATGCATACATTTAGTATTTATCTAAATATTTAGTGATATTCGTTTTATTATAAAATCAGCTGGATAATTAAACGTTGGAGGACTATCAGCGCTGACTGAGACTTTTAATTAGAGAGAGAGAGTCTGAAGGCAAACAGCTTCTGTTGTGCTGTCTTTGGAAAATGCATTATGCTCCATGACACCAACATCATAGATGTATATCCTGAATTAAATGTTTTTTGGTTGTATTTATTGCTGCCCCCTCCTTCCTCCACTGGACAGATTCCCCATCACTTCTTGTGTGGTCAGCACAATCTTAGTTGAGGGGATCTCTCTATTAAAGTGTATATCCAGACATTTTATTTTTTTAGCTTTGAAAATAGCCAGGAAGGATAAGAACCCCTTTTGGGCTTTTTAATGCTATTTTGGGATATATTGGATACATTTCCCTTTTCTTTCTGTACCAGTGACAATGGTTTCACCAAACAGGAATTAAGACAGAAATATTTTTTTTAAGTAGAATACGGAAAGGCGAAAGTACCGATCAGCTTTTTGTATTGCTGTTTCCTTGTAGCAGATTTTCCTTCAATTCCTATCTGGTAAATCCATTGTCACCTTGATAGTAAATGAGGGTAAATCTCTCTAATGCCGCCATGCTATGCAAAAGTTAAAAAACAAAAATTTTGCTTGGACATGCACTTTAAATTCTCACAATGTCACAATCTGGTATAAATGTTGGCTTTCATCAGACTGCAACTATATTGAAAATTTAGGGTTTAACAGAAGATCTTCCATAGAAAGGTGAAGCACTTCCTGCTCCATTCCTGATATCTCTTGTGTGTTGTTCCAGGTTTCTCCATGCCTTGGACTTTGTCTGCTCTGATCTTCTCCTGGATCTTGGTGAAGCTGATGTAAACCCTCCGAGAACCGACAATCCCGGCACCATGAGACTTTGTCATATCGTGAATCCCAATGCTCTCAGCAGAGAGAAGTTATGAAGGAATCTTGTATCTAGTTCTTTTTCTATGGATGGTGTTGGCTGCATCATATATAATGCTACCTAAGATAACCTTGCCCCTATGAGTCCCCATTATCTCTCATTTTGTACAGTGCTGATATTCTGCTTTTTTGGCTTAGAGGTACCTGCTTTATACCTGAGCTATTTATTGTGTTGTATTTATTGTACGGTTACAATGGTTAATGGAATAGACAATATATAGATATTTTGTATCACTGGAGAGCTCATCCTGTACTTTTTTTACTGTTCTTTTACATATAATAAACTGCAAAGTAATGTAACTTAGTGTTTTTTGGCATTTTTATTCAGTCATTGCAGGTACAGTGGTTGGGGAAAGGTGCATCCTAAGGCGATCTAAACCCAAAAAACTAATTTAAATATATTGCAGCTCACCAGCCCTTAGATGTAGTGGTTGCATTTTTATATTTTTTTCAAGCTTCTCCCCTGTATTTTGACCTGATGATCCTAAGAATAAGGCAATTCCTGTCCCTTTGTGGCTACCCTGTATTTATGTGTAGCCATGTTCTCCCTTGGGAGTAGCTGGAAGTTTTGGTTCATCCGTTTACACTGCCCTCAATCACATCCATACCGCATCCAAAGTCAGCAAGCGGGCTGGAACTTTGTTTTGTTATTTTATTTGGGGGAAATAACTTGGATAGGGATTGGGGTGTTGTGGGATGCCCCAGAGAATTAGTTCATTATCCGGACTGAACTATATACATCCTCCGTGTATATACAACTCTTTCTCCAGCTCATCACATGCTGCATTACACTCCTTTCCCTCACTCCTGCACATTGCTTGCATTACTCGTGAGGCCTGGAAGGAAATTTACCAGCCTCCAATTTCTCTTCACCTCCGGCCCAGCCAGGGGCGTTGCTAGGGGGTGGCTATTGGGGCTACAGCCCCGAGTCTGGGGCCTATAGCCGAGTCTGGGGCCTATAGCCGAGTCGGGTGGGTGCAGTTCTGCAATTTGCAGGTATGTCTCGGTCCGGAATGCAGGAGCAGACTGAGCCCTGGTAGCGCAGGCTCCGGCTCGGTCCACGCCTCCACCTGATGTATGGGGAGGCTCTCTGGGTACCCTGATGTATGGGGAGGAACTCTGGGGACCCTGATATATGGGGAGGTTCTCTGGGGACCCTGATGTATAGGGGGATGCTCTGGGGACCCTGATGTAAGGTGGGGCTTTCTGTGGACCCTGATGTAAGGAAGAGGCTCTCTGGGGACTCTGATGTAAAGAAGGGGCTCTCTGGAGACCCTTATGTAAGGAAGGGGCTCTCTGGGGACCCTGATGTAAGGAAGGGCCTCTCTGGGGACCCTGTTGCAAGGAAGGGACTCTCTGGAGACCCTGATGTAAGGAAGGGGCTCTCTGGAGACCCTGATGTAAGGAAGGGCCTCTCTGGGGACCCTAACAGTTCTTTCTGTAGTGTCTATCGTCCCCGTAACGATCTCGGGTATCGTCGTTTCATCTTAGTATGCGAACTCGCCCGTATGTGTACATATATTATCTGTATAAACGCACACACACATATATATATATATTTGTTAACAATGTAAAGACTCACGCCTAGGGGGAATGTAGTCACAAGGGTCTCTCAGGGAAGGAATGTTGTCCCAGGGGTCTCTCCGGGAAGGAATGTAGTCCCAGGGGTCTCTCCGGGAAGGAATGTAGTCCCAGAGGTCTCTCGG
>BLSH010243784.1:76256-102890 GCA_018402905.1 Glandirana rugosa
GATCTTCCGCCCAACATTTCACAGCTATAGTTGACAGAATCTTTTAAGACCTCACTCTCCACCTCTCCCCCGTCCCAGCGAGATCTCGTAGGCTGGGGGGGAAGAAGTAAAGACCTATTATGTAAGGAAAGCTTTCTGAAAGGGATCAGAGTTTGAGTAATGTACCCAGAGGCTCCATCTAGTATAGTGTTTTTCTTTGGTATCCGTTTCTCTGGCTTCCATTTCCTCCATCAACATTGTGTCATTAATTGTGTGGACCCAGAGGTGGATCGGGGGAGTTTGTTTCTTCTTCCAGTGTCTGGAAATAACTTGTCTAGCTGCCGACAGAAAAAATTTGAGTAGGCTTTGTTTCTGCGACCTAATGGAACCTGGCAATATGGATAAAAGTGCCACCTTTGGAGAGGGGGAGAGATGTTTGTCATATAATTTGTTATAGATGTCGAAGATGCACTTCCAGAAGGGAAGTATCTGGGGGCATTCCCATCAAACATGATATAAGGTTCCTCTCACTCCGTGACAACGCTAGCATACATCCGAGGCATCGGGAAAGATTCTGCGTAGGGAAACAGGGTCCCTATACCATCGTGTTAATAGTTTGAAATTTTTCTCCTGGGCATATGTTGATGTCGAGGACTTATGAGTAAACAAGAATGACTTCTGCCAGTCCTCAAAAGTGATCTCAGTCTCCAGATCCCTTGTTCACTGCCTGTTGTAAGTCGGGAGTTCTTTATGCGTACTAGATAAAAGCTCTCTATAGATCAATGAGTGTGGCGAGGTGGTTCAGAAAGAGTGCATAATTCCTCAAAGTAAGTGAGGGGTCTGTGTATATTACCTGAGTTATGCATCTTTAAACAAAGCTTGTCGAGGCTAAGAGACGTGAGCCAGTCAAGCAAAGTCACTTGACTGACTCGCTGGGGTTTAAAGAGACCAGTGGTGGAGTGCACATAATCCCTAGCCATTGCGTCCTATCATAGGAGCAGAAGGAAATATTAGCACCCCCATGGGGTACTAGACGGTTGTCAAAAAGCAGAGAGAGAGTGGGCTCGGGTCTGTCGAAAGTGACTTTGAAGTGCGGTATCTATACCATAAGGTTAGTGAGGCTTGGGTTAAGGGTGATAAAGAAGTGCTTGAGCGGTGTGTCCCCCCATGTCCCCATAGAAGGGCTCTAAGGTCTGTTGGGGAGAGGTCCTGTTCCACTATAGTTTCTGCCTTTGGGTGTGGCCGGGGAAACCATTCCAACGTTCTGGAAAGGATGGTGGCAATGTGATAGAGCTCAAAGTCAGGGAGCCCCGATCCTCCAGCTAATTTAGGGTAGCATAGGAATTTATGTTTAAGTCTAGGAGGTTTGCTTTGCCAAATGTAACGAATGACCAAGGAGCGAAGGGACCTAAAGAATGTGTGAGGTAGGAGAATGGGGATCGCCTGAAACATGTACAAAAGCTTAGGTAAGATGTCCATTTTCAAAACACTCATCCGGCCAAACCATGAGGTCTGCAAATTATGCCATGATTCCAATTGTCTTTTAAGCTTAGTCAATAAAGGGCTATAGTTCAGAGAATATAAATCTGCGAGAGAACGTGGGATTTCTGTTCCCAAATATCTAATCGATCGAGATTGCCATCTAAAAGGAAAATTGGCTTGGGTTCTCGCCAATACTGGGGACGGTAAGTTAATATTGAGGGCCTCTGTTTTAGTGAGGTTTAATTTAAAATTGCTGTGCATGCCAAATCTCTGAAGCTCATGTAAGAAGGATGGGATACTAGTGTGGGGCTGAGTGATGTAAAGGAGCAAATCATGGGCATATAGGGACAGCTTAAAGTGGGCAGAATCCGTTTGTATCACTTGTATAGATTGGTTATTGTGAATGGCCTGGGCTAGATGTTCCACCACTATCGCGAATAAAAGGGGCGATAAGGGACATCCCTGCCTTGTCCCATTCTTTATTTGAAAGGAATTTGACTTAGTGCCATTGGCAATTACTTGGGCAGAGGGTGTGCCATAAAGAGACATTATTTTCTGTAGGATTTTAGGGCCCAAACCAATCTGCCGGAGCGACAAACGCAGAAAAGGCCAGCCGACCCTGTCGAAGGCCTTCTCCGCGTCGCACACCAACAGGCAGGTAGGGATGTGGTGGGTCTTAACATAAGAGATAAGGTGTAGTGTCTTTGTAGTATTGTCACGAGCTTCGCGACCCGGCACAAAGCCCACTTGGTCTGCTTGAATGACATCTGGTAAGAGGGGAGCAAGTTGGTCTGCTAATATTTTTTGAGAACAACTTCAGGCCCCTGGACGACGTCACGTATGACGAAACATGTAGGGCGGAGCTACGTCTGACGTCACCACGCCTACACGTTCCAGAGGAACGGGAGCGTTTTTTATCTTGCCGGCAAATATTGTTCATTGTGCTTTTATGATCGTTCCATGTGAGTATTCATTTGTTACGTACAAATAAATTTGTTTTATCAACGGGATCACGCTATGAGATTGTTCTCCGTTCCATGATTTTCGCTAATATGGAGTTCATGTGAGATGAATATCTTGACTGGAGAAAGGCTGGAGCAAGGCTGTTTACTATACCAGAAGTCTGACCACTAGGAAGAGAGGATCTTTCCGGTTGAGATACCCCGCAGAGGGTTATTTTCAGCCAGCGTGTATGACTTGCTACTGATAGTAAGTCCACTACCTCTGGTAAGGGTACCTTTTATTAATCTAGAGGTGTGCTCTCCTCCGGTGGCGGTTCACTCACCCTTTGGTCGATTTGAAGGAAGAATCAGTACTCAATATTTCCATTTCACTAATATATGGTGTTGGAGTCATTTTGGGACACTTTGTTTTGGAATTAAGTTCATTACTTTTTTTCTTATTTTTGGTGTTGGATTTAAATGAACATTTTTTTCATTAATCAATTTTGGATGTTATTTTGATTACATCTGGACTTTGCACATATGTAATATTTATTTAGCGAAACTTTTTCTTTTATACTTTGTTTGGTGATATTATCACACTATATGTTGCTGCTGCACTGAATCTTTTAGCGCAATACTATTCACATTATATATAACTTCAGATCTACGTTCAGCAGTGATATAGATCTGTAATTGCTACATAAGGTGGCGTCTTTATCAGGTTTAGGAATCACGGCTATTTGAGCTTGTAACATGGTGGCCGGTAATGGGTGAGCTTCGTCAATAGAATCAAATGCATGAGCCATGATAAGGGCTAATTGGGCAGCGAACATCTTATAAAAGCAGGGGGTGTAGCCGTCTGGCCCGGGGCTTTTGCCGTTTTTCAAACCCTTTATTACCTGAATGAAATCTCAGGAAGTTATAGGGGATTCTAATTGCTGGACATTCTGTTCTGGAATATTGGGGAGAGCTGTATCCTGAATATATGGTGAAAAATCGTCGGAGCTATCCCTCTTTGGTGAGACCAACAGATGGGTCGAGGTTTTATAAGGAGTTCTTGTATTTTTTAGTTTGGGAACGGGAGAGTATATAGGGGATGCGTGTTTTAGAAGGTCTAGGGGTGTATAACCCGAGCTAGGTGCTTGCTACACTTGTTGGCTTGCACATAATGTAAATGTTTCATCTTATCCCTGGCCATCAGGGAATGTTCCATAAAGATATGCAGAAGATCTCTGCGGGTATTAGATAGCTGCACAAGGGTTTGAGCATCTAGCGTCTGTTTGTGGGATGCCTCGAGAGAGGAGATGAGGGAAAGGAGTCTCTGTATCTCCCAAGAGCGTTCCCTTTTCAGCTTGGCTCCAAACTGAATCAGAACCCCTCTGATAACGCATTTCAGTGTTTACCATTTTATAATGGGAGATGTGTCGTCTTTCGCATGGTCTACGTTAAAGTCCCTAATAGCCTCGGATATGGCCTGAACACATGGTTCGTTAGTGAGAAGGTTGTCATTGAGTCACCAGGTACGCCCCTCGCGTCGGTTGGGGAGGCGTCCTAATGTAAGGTATACTGGGGCATGATCAGACCATAGTTTCACACCTATGGATGAGCCTAGGTCTTGGTCTAGTAGTGTTTGGAAAACAAGAAAATAATCTATCCTACTGTAGGATTGGTGTGCTGGGGAGAAATAAGTGTAATACCTTTCTGTATGGTGCTGTATTCGCCACACGTCTGTCAAAGATAATTTAGTGAGAAGACCTCTAAACTTCTCCAGGGCAGTGGGGGAGATGGAAGACCTACCTGAGGATGAGTCGAAATGAGGTATCAGTGGGACATTCAGGTCACCTCCCAGGATAAGATTAGTTGTGCCGAATGCTTCGAGTTGCGCTGTCACAGACATTGACAATGGTTAAGATAGTTTGCATATGCCTTATTTTCAAGAAAATATAGCGGCCTAATGGATCTATTGAGGTGTCTAAAACCTCAGGCTGAAACGTGGTATGAAAAGCTATGGATACACCTTTAGACCTGGCTGTCGGGTTAGTACTGTGAAACCAGGTAGGGAAATATTTGTTTTTAAGAAGGGGAATTGTGTCTCGCCTAAAATGCGTTTCTTGAAGAAACAACATTTTTGTGTGTATTCTATGAAAGTGGTAGAGAATCTGCCAACGTTTTTCGGGGCTATTGAATCCCCTGCAATTGAGGAAGGCCACTCCCAGACTAATGGAGGTAGCCATCCAGAGTCTGTACAAGAGACCCGCCTCACTCTCGGGCACGACACCCCCTGCCTGGTGGGGCTGAGCGATGCCTTTAAAAATGTTTTCAGTCCTCAGCACACAGGCCTGATAGTTTCAAGCAACCATCGTCAGCGTCTGTATTATATTGTGCAGGAATATATAGGGGCAAGAGCAGACTTGGAGACCTTTCCAACTGAGCATCCACTTAGTTACTGGGTCTTGAGGATGGACCACTGGCCGGAACTTGCTCAATATGCAATTGAGCTATTGGCCTGTCCTACATTGAGCGTGCTTTCTGAACGGACATTCAGTGCTTCTGGAAGGTTCATAACTGAGCAAAGAGTGCGCCTGTCCACAGACTCGGTTGATAGGCTCACATTTATAAAAATGAATCAGTCCTGGATCAGCAGCTATCAAGCCCTTGATGCTGATGCAACTGATTAAATTTGCTAGGGATCTGGGATCCCTTGAAGACTGCCACTGCTCCTATTCCTCCTGTCCATAATCTAGAACAATATTTTGTATTTAGGGCACCACCAACACCCAAGGCCCAATTTTTCAGCACCTGGTTTACAGGGGCATGCCATAACAATTTTTAAACTAATTTAAAACAGCAGGGTCCGTTCCTGCGTCCAACAAGAGTAACTGCAAGGGGTTATAGTGTTCTGGCACCGCCAGCAACCAAGGCCCAAGTTTTCGCCAACTGTTTGACTGGGGGCTTTCATCACAATTTTTAAAATAATTTACAACATCAGGCCCTATTCCTCCGTCCATCAAGAGTAACTGCAAGGAGTTACATTGTTCTGGCACCGCCAGCACCCAAGGCCCAGATTTTCGCCACCTGTTTGACTGGGGGCTTTCGTCACAATTTTAAAACTAATTTACAACATCAGGCCCTGTTCCTCCATCCAGCAAGAGTAACTGCAAGGGGTTACAGCGTTCTGGCACCGCCAGCATCCAAGGCCCAAATTTTCGCCACCTGATTGACTGGGTGCTTTTGTCACAATTTTTAAACTAATTTACAACATCAGGCCCTGTTCCTCCGTCCAACAAGAGTAACTGCAATGGGTTACAGTGTTCTGGCATCGCCAGCACCCAAGGCACAATTTTTACGCCACTTGTTTGACTGGGGGATTTTGTCACAATTTTTAAACTAATTTACATCGGGCCCTGTTCCTCCATCCAACAAGAGTAACTGCAAGGGGTTACAGTGTTCTTGCCTGCCCCCCCCCCCCCATCCTAATCAGCCAGGGCTGCATGCTCGGATAAGGGTCTGGTTTGGATTTTAGGGGGACACCCACGTCAATTTATTTAAAATTAGGTGCGGGGTTCCCCTTAATATCCAAACCAGACCCAAAGAGCCTGGTTTGGACTGGGGTGGGGGGACCCCACACACTTTTTTTCAGCAATTTTTTGTATATTGCCGGGAGCATTACATTACAGCTGCGATTTTAATGGACAATTTTTCCTATGGATATGTCATTTTGCTCTGGCTATGTTCTACACCTCTCAGAGATGCGCCCTTTTACAGACAGACTAAGGACACCCCCCAGGCACAATATTTAAAGGAATTTTTCTTTTTTTTTTCACTTTAAGCATTATTAAAATCACTGCTCCTGAAAAAACGATTGATTTAAAACTTTTTTTTCATTGATGCATGTCCCCTAGGACAGGACCCGGGTCCCCATAAACTTTTTAGGGCAATAACATTGCACATAAGCGTTTAAAATGAGCACTTTTGATTTTTTATGTTCTGGTTCCATAGACTTTAATGATGTTCGGATGTTCGCCCTGAATTTTTTGTCTGTTTGCATGTTCTGGTGCGAACCGAACCGGGGGGTGTTCAGTTCATCCCTACTAAAAGATAAACATGCTCCAGAGCTTAGTAAATGAGGGGGGGCTCTGTCAGTTTCCATCATCCAATCACATGCAAGCGAAATGCTGTTTTTCTTAATTTTCCTTGCATGTGATTTGGTATTCTTTGCAAAGTGAAGCTTTACCTCATTTACTAAGCTCTGTTGCAACGTCACTTGCAGAGGTGCAACAGCACTTGCAAAATACACAGTCTGTTTGCCTTTAATCCACCACTATGTCCTCTCTGTGCCCCACACCCCCTATTATAGTGAGGGGCTGGTTTATCCAAAGCAGTATACATTTTTGCCAGCACACCACAGATCTTCAAGTAACATCAAAAGTTCTTTTGAAGAATGATCACATCACGATGGAAAAAGTGCAACGTTTCGGAGCCGCACAGTACCCCTTCATCAGTTATGTCATCACATACCTGACAAAGGGGTCCTGTACGGCTCTTTTTCCACTGTGATGTGATCATTCTTCAATAAAACCTTTGGACGTTATTTGAAGATCTGCGGTGTGATGGTAAATACGGTACATACACTGATCTATGATGTTTCCAGTCCCCATCTGGCTGTTGCTGCAGCACCCACCACCCTAAGACCATTCCAGGAACGTGTACAATGGGAATGGGCCTATCTAATGGCACATTGGCTTATCCAACCGCCCCGGCATTGGCCATTCTAGGCCTGCTGGCCACAGTTCAATAGAACTTCAGTGAATATAGATTTAGTAAAAATTCTCCTGGGCGAATCTACCAAATAGCTACATTGTAACACATTTGTGTATCATAGTAAACCTAATCATCCTACATAGATGTAGCTGGTCAGTGGTATCTGGCACCATCACCATTATGATTTGAAATCTCTTTGTGATACAATAAAACGTGTTTTTTGTGCATTGTTGTCGTTAATATAGCTGGGGCACTGTAAAAAGATCTCCAAAATGAAAAAATGGCTATAATTGGGTTTTAAACACGTATGTAAAATAGTTGAAAGATGAATTTGTAATAGAACAAGGTGACATTTTTGTCAGCTATAATTATTAAATGCCTCCAGAAAAAGACATCATTCTGTGACGATTGTTAAACTGTGACAGCTCGGGGCTAAGCCCTGCCTGGGTGAGGCCCATTTACTGTGACGTCACCTGGACTCTGCTTTCTAGTTTATTCACAAGACAGACGCATGGCATTCCATCTGGACCAATGAGTATATAAGCAGCTGAGTGATCGGTAATTGTACCCCCAACCTCCACCACCTCTACCCAACTGCCTTTCCTAAAGGTGGCAAAACTCAACTGACAGCTAACTTTGCGCACTTGTTGGAAGAACATTGAGTTGTTGGAAGACTCTTGCATACCTGGGACATTTCCACACCACATTAATCAGTGAGTATAAAACTTTGATTTCTACATCATTTACAACTAATAGCAGACAATCAGGATAAAAATATAATTTTCTATAGCTGCCCATACACCTTATATTCTGATTGTACAATCTCCCTAAAGGTAGGGAATATCATGAGAGAAGGATGAAGGCTTCCATTGGCGGCTCTTCATTTCATGATTGCTGGTTGGCTGGTGATCACGATCATTCTTTGGCTTCATTGCTCTCTGAGTCGTTGCCTTTGTAACATGTTTAATTGCAAGATAAGGACTTACTTAACTATCCAATCAATGTGTAATTGGCAATTGTTGGAAGTTCTAATGGAAATTGAACAGTCAACGTGTGTTGAGCTTTAAGCCCCGTACACACGGTTCGACGATCGCATACAACAGGTCGTACTCACGACCGTTGTATGCGAAATCGATCGTTCGTATGCGTGATTTGAACAGTCGAACATACGACGGTCGTACAAGGGAGTTGTATGAGCAGACTAGCTAACTTGGTCGTACCAACAAGCTCTCATACGACCGTTGTATCGTGCGTACAGAGCAGTTGGTACAACAAAGTTGTATTGTGCAAAACACGCATTGCTCAAAGTCAGGAATGGCTGGATGCTAATTACATGCACCTGAACGTTCTTTCCCCGCTCGTATGATCGTGTAGTGCAGTCAGTATGCGGCATACAACAGCCAACATACGATTCGACACGATCGTACGTGCAATCGTCGAACCGTGTGTACGGGGCTTAAGGTTTACCAAAACCATGTAACATAAGGATTACCTAAATGTGTATCTGATTTGTAATCAGTCGGGCAGAACCTTGTACTTTACAAGATCTATAGGAGAAATTACAATCAGCTTCTATTGTGTGTGGTCAACTCATCAATTTTGCATTACAGGTTTGAATCTAATTGTGTGCTTGTAGTTTTATATATATATATATATCTCAAATATTGTTAAGTGAGGTACATTACATAGTCAATAAAAATAATTAATATTTTTTTTCTTTTATATATTTTGTTTTATTTTGGGTTTTTCTGTATTTCTTTATAGGTTTGAATCATATTGTTTATTTGTAGTTAACAATTATTAATAATAATAATAATAATAATAATAAAAAACAAAAAATATATGATATATTCTTATCAAATATTGTTAAGTCTGGTATTTTACATTAGTCAATACAAATAATAAATATGCTATTGTAACATAAATGGTTGCTTTTTTTTCTCTTAGTATTTATTTTATATTATCTTGGATTATTACTTTACAAGCTTGAATCTTATTGTTTATTTGTAGTTATACATTCATATATATATATATATATATATATATATATTATATAATATATGTAATATAGTATATATTATATTTCACACCCCTCACATTTTTGTAAATATTTTATTATATATTTTCATGTGACAACACTGAAGAAAGCGATTTGAGGTGACACAAGTCAGATCGCAAATTGCCTAGGTGTGACCCGGCCCGTATACAAGCTGTACACTCACTACTTTACATTGTAGCAAAGTGTCATTTCTTCAGTGTTGTCACATGAAAAGATAGAATAAAATATTTACAAAAATGTCAGGGGTGTACTCACTTTTGTGAGATACTGTACATATATATATACATACTTATCAAATATTGTTAGGTCTGGCATGTTCGTCAATAAAAATAATGAATATTGTAACAGATATAGATTTTTTTCTTTATACTCATTTTGTTTTATTTGGGGTTTTACTGTATTGCTTTACAGGTTTGAATCTTATTGTTTATTTGTAGCCATAAATTAATATATGTAAATGTTATTTTTTTCTGACCAAATATTAATAATACATCTGGTATGTTACATAATCAATAAGTCAATAAAAATAATGAATATTGTAACATGATGTATATAGGTATTTGTTGTTTTCTTATCTTTGTATTTAGTTTGATTTATTTTGACTTTTGCTGTATAAAACTATATATAAATTAATGCAAAACTCTGTAAGACCTTTTTATTTTATTTTATTATTATTTTTCATGTTTGCTAAATCACAAACGAAAATTGGTTGCTCATATAGTTTTTTTTTTTTTTTGTAGGGTCCCTGATAATCATGAAGACAACACTACTGCTATCTGTATTGTGCGCTGCCATGGCGTGTGAGTGAAGTTTATCTCCTTTTATCTTCTAATATCACATTTAGAATACAGAGACAGTGAGGGTTCCCAGAGATTGGAGGGCACCATCAGGGAAGGGCAAATGGACAGAAAAAGAGCGAGGGAGATCCGTTCTCTAATTGAAGTTTATATAAACCCAAGAATGAAAGTATAATATATTGCAGCTTGCTGGTTCTTAGTGGTGGCTGCTTTAGTTTTCTTTTTTTCAGACTTTTTTCAAATATTTTCGACTGGTGATCCTGCCAGCCTTCCTGTTACATCGCCCACTCACCATATTGTATCTATGAACAAGCAGTGTTATTGCCTTAGGACCATAAAACCCCTCCAGCTTAAGAGGAAGGGGTTCTGTAGCTCACACTGGGCAGGACTGATAACAACGTTTGAGCTATGACTGCAGAGTACACAGGAGAACACTGAATTGCTGGCAGGATCAACAGATATAACAAAATGAATGAAGAATTAATGGCAGACCCACACGTCTGCTAAGTAACAGCGCAGTTTGCTTGTAGGTGTGGGGATGCGTTTACACGTATTCCCTCACCCGTATATATGGGAACCTCGCCTTATTCATGTACACGGGAGAATACAACACTGTGAGCACTTTGTTTATGAATTGTAACACTTTTCATACAAGTTTGTATATTGGAACATTTGGATACAAGTTGCAGCAGTTTGGGACCAATTGGATTGTTGTTGAACACTTTGTAACAATCTGGACATTATCGCTGATTTATTTTAAATATATTGATCCTTATGTTACATAGTAGCTGGATCTGAGATCTGTTTAGACTTCCACACAGGAACACAGGATGGACTTTAATGTTTTTTCTGTCTCTCCAGTGGCTGCGTCTCAATGTGGAAGTTTTACCTGTGCTGCTGATGAGTATTGTGACAATAATACTACTACCTGCCAGTGCAATACAACTTTCTATACATTTACACCAGGTATGGAATGCTATAATACAATGGTTACAATGAGTCTCGTGCCTTTTAAAAGCAAATGTTGCATTTTTATATAAACCATATAAGGTGCATGTAACATACAAAGTACATAGTGGGGAAGTGGAATGCCCCATTTACACCCGGCTGTTCATGAACTGAAATGGAGTTCCCTGGTGTAAATGAGCCCCCGGGCTCCCTCAGCTTTTGATTGGTGGATAGTCCATAGCACAGGTATAGTCCAACCATCTGCAGACTGACTGTCATATAAATATATTCACTTGGGATGCTGTTGGTAATATGGAGATGGAAGTAAAAACCATAACCACAGAAGTTGGCTTATGTTGTTCCCAATGGGACAATCACTACATGCACAGAGATTTGTGGCTTAGGGAGGTCTGTATGGGAGAAATCCTGAAAAAGAGTCATCAGCTTCTAAAGGACTCCTGTGTGCTCCCCATACCAGACTTTCTGAACCTGAGTTCTGTAGAATTGTAAGGTTCCTCCAGAGGTTGCTTGGGGTTCATTGAGCAAACTCTGCCTCTCAGATAAGTCTGGTCTCATTGCTTCACTCCCACTGATTGACAGGTGGGGACAGGTGATGTATACAGGAGACATACAGGAGTCTCTCAGGAGATGTCAATGACCATCTATGAACATGACCAAATAGTCAATGTTGGGATCCAAATGGCTGAAAATACAATGTACTTGTGTTCAGAAGATGGAACCTTAAACTCATTACTTCTGATCACAAATATAAGGGGAAACTATAATGTCCATTAATGTTAACCATCATTACACTGACCATCAATGTAAGGGGCACTACACTGATCACTAATGTAAGAGGCACTACACTGACCACCAATGTAAGGGGGCACTACACTGACCATCAATGTAAGGGGGCACTACACTGACCACCAATGTAGGGGCACTACATTGGCCATCAATGTAAGGGGGCACTACACTGATCATCGATGTAAGGGGGCACTACACTGACCATCAATGTAAGGGGGCATTACACATACCACCAATGTAAAGGGCACTACACTGACTATCAATGCAAGGAGGCACTACACTGATCATCAATGTAAGGAGGCACTACATTGATAACCAATGTAAGGGGGCACTTCTCTGACCATCAATGTAAGGGGGCTCTATACTGACTATCAATGTAAGGAGGCACTACACTGACCATCATTGTAAGGGGGCACTACACTGACCATCAATGTAAGGGGGCACTACACTGATCGTCAATATAAGGGGAAACTACATTGACCATCAATGTAAGGGGGCACTACACTGATCGTCAATATAAGGGGAAACTACATTGACCATCAATGTAAGGGGGCACTGTACTGATCACCAATGTAAGGGGGCACTAGACTGACCATCAATGAAAGGGGACACTACACTGATCATCAATTTAAGGAGGCACTACACTGGCTATCAATGTAAGGGTGGAACTACATCAGTCAGTGTTTTGTATGTAAACTGGAAGTTTAATTGGGATTTGACTCTATGGCAGCTTTCTTCCCAGTCCCTGTTGCCTCATGACACCCTAAAGTGGTTATATATATAGAAAACCCCTATACTGTACACTGATCACCAATGTAAGGGGCACTACACTGACCATCAATATAAGGGGCACTACACTGACCATCAATATAGGGGGCACTACACTGACCATCAATATAGGGGGCACTACACTGACCATCAATATAGGGGGCACTACACTGACCACCAATATAGGGGGCACTACACTGATCATCAATATAGGGGGCACTACACTGACCATCAATATAGGGGGCATTACTTTTACCAACAACAGGCAGTGTTTTGTATGTAAACTGGAAGTTTAATTGGGATTTAACTCTTTGCTTTATGGCAGCTTTCTCCCCAGTCCTTAGTTACACCTGATACCCTAAAGTGGGTATATATAGAAAACCTCTATAGTGTATAATGTACATCAATCACGTCACCTTCTCATCTCAGAAATACTGAATGAATGAATTTACTCTTTTTTCAGGAAGCCTTCCATCTCCAAATCTTACTTGTACTGGAGCAAAGTTCAATATACAAGTGTCAAAATGCTGGTTGGAAGTACAAGGTTATAATACGTCTGATATCAGGCTGAGCGGCACCGACCCCCAGTGTTTCGCAGCAAGGGAGTTGTTGAATGGAGCATCAGAGATGACCATTCATCACCCAGTGGTAAATTCTCCCTGTAACACAGTTCCTGCGGTAAGTTCTCCTGACACGGCCTGGCTGTTTATTATACAAGAGAAGTTTAAAGCAGATACAATAAAGTCTGTATGGACAAAAATGTTATATTTTAGGGTTTGAATGGAATAGAGAAGGTTTAGAGCCCTTGTCATGTCTTTATTATTGTCTTAATCCCCAGAAGAGGGTTTTACCCTCTACATGCCTCGTGCCACGTTCACCGGGTCCTCCAAGTCTGCATCATTCCCTGAAATTCCTGGTTGTAGATCAGATAGTGAGGGAAGGGGAATGATTGGCTCCTGCAGCTGCCTGGGAGGAGGGGCAGAGGCGTGGCTTGCTGGGCGCTGTGTGTTTGAAAAGACGCACGCAACCCAGTTGAAGGCGCATGCGACTGGATGTCTCTTTAGCGGTTGTCTAGTTAAAGGAGACACCCCCAAGGAGGAGCTAAACTCTGACACTGCATTCATTTTCCTCATTACATTTTTTTTTTAATACAATCATTATAAGTTGATCAATGTAATCTGGTTTCCGACTCTTACAGTCCCTGTACAACGCAGGCTGGGAGAAAAAGAACAACACAAATGGCCAGTTAGCTCATAAGCTGACACAGATGATGCTGATAGGAGGAGAGAGCAGAGTGACAGAGAGATGAGCTCATCAGTCCTCTGTTTTCCCTTCACTTCCCAGTCGCAGGCTGGGTGTGGGGAGTCCAGGGGGACCTGGGCTCAGAGAAAGTGGATTGAATGATACCGGCCATCAGAGTGAGCACAGCAAATGGCAACAAAAAGTACTGCAGGGGAAATCTCTGCATTGAAGTTGAATATTGCAGTAAAAGCTACTCTTGTTATGTTATCTTTGGGCTATTCATTGCTATGTGGTTTTTATGGGCTGCAGTTCTGCTTTAGCAAAACTGGAGGCTTCCTTTTTAAATTGTCAGACACTACATTGACATTAATACTCTTTGCTAATGTGCAGATTACTGGATGGTGTTTATCTCATCCTGATTAATGATTCTGTGCTTCCTCTCTCTACAGGTAAATGGAACCCATGTCACATACAATAATCAGCTGTATATTTTTGCCAAGACGGATCCAATCCGAACAACAAATGACCTTGTCATGAATATTTCCTGCTCCTACCCTCTGCTTATGAATGTCACTCTTAATGTGACTCTGCACCCAGTGATTGGGTAATTATTATTACATAATGTTGGTCTTTCAGGAATCCATGTAGGCTATCTCTTATGACAGTGCATTCTAGCACATAGTCTTCTGTAAGTGGTCTTTAAGTGGAGCTTTAGATCACTTCAGGTTGGCCCCTTTTGCAGGTATAGCTATATAGAACATTAAAAATATGTGCCTATATGGTTTAAAACCCAGTTACACTCTGCCTCACCTTGATCTGCACATGCTCAGTTGCTCTCTAATTTTCAGCACCGTGCCCTAGAGGCCTATCTGCTGACATACTAAAGATTTACTGCTGCTCATGGACTCTGGGCTTCAGCAAAATGGCAGCCTCCTTAAAGAAGAAGAAGTTTTGGCTATACATATTCTTTTAAAATATGTTTATTGTTCTAATTCTTCAGCAAAATTAAGTTTAAAACGTTGTGGTGCATTTGAAATTGTATAGCACTTTCACCTCCCCCCGCCAGTATACAAAGAGCTGAAGAAGATATCTAATGGGTTTGTTCTTTCTTTATCCTCAGTGCAAATATCTCAGTTCTGCATACATTCTGTATAATAACATAGATGCATGGCCACATACCTACAAGGGTTGCTAGGTAGGTAACCTTTTATTGTGTGTTTATTTTCCAGGAGCTCAGTAATAAACGGCCCTACAGGAAATGGGAGTTATGCAGCCGTAATGGTGGCCTACAAAGATGAGTTTTTGACCCAACTCTCTGACTCCGACACCCTGACAGTGGAGAGTACTGTCTACATTTCAGTGCTCATACCAGATCTGGATGTCAACACCTTTAAACTCAAAGTGCTGAATATTTATGCCTCTCCTACCGAATCAAGCCCCACCAAGTACTATCTTCTTAGGGACGGGTAAGTACACACTACACTGCTTAGTAATTCTGTATGTTCTTTGTAGATTTTTGACTACAAAATAATTCACTAAATGTACAGAACAAGATATCACCTTAAGGTGGGTTGTTGTAGTTGTTGGTATGAAGTTAAAGCCAAATTTTTAAAGTGACATCATTCCTGGAGATTTAAAGCCCCCCCCCCCTTAGATGGGGGAAAGGTCAGAACCCCCGTAAGATGTCTGTGGCTTAATTTAAGCACTTTCTTCTTACTGATCCATGCTTGGGACACCAGGACTAGAATTTAGGAAATGGGGTCATCTAGACAGTAAATACCGGGCAAGAGGTTCTCACTCTTCACCACACTGCTTGCTCACTATGTCCTCACTGGAGAAAACTTCCATCATTTCAAGTTCCTGTGTCACCAGGACAGGATATGAGGGGACACGTTTCCTCAGCAGATAGGGGTACATACAGCATTCACCAGTTAGGGGCATATACAGCATTCACCAGTTAGGGGTATATACAGCATTCACCAGGGGGTATATACAGCATCAGCAGATAGGGGTATATACAGCATCACCAGAGGGGTATATACAGCATCACCAGATAGGGGTACATACAACATCATGAAAGGGGTACAAACACCATCACCAGATAGGGGTATACAGCTTCCCCAGAGGGGTATATACAGCATCACCAGAGGGGTATATACAGCATCAGCAGAGGGGTATATACAGCATGACCAGAGGGGTATATAGCATCACCAGAGGGCTATATACAGCATGACCAGATGGGTATATACTGCATCACCAGAGGGGTATATACAGCATCACCAGAGAGGAATATAGCATCCACCCCCCCTCCTGAGGGCGGCCGGGACATCAAAGTCCCGCACTTACCCCATCTAGGAGGCAGGCGGTCAGGCAGCGGTGTCCGGCGAGCGGGAGGGTGCTTGGCTTTGGCTGTGCATCCCCCTCCTCCTCCAAGAAAGGCATTCAATAGGATCACCTGTCTCCGCCATTCGGGAAACCAGTAACATTCCCACACTTCCTGATTGGCGGAGAGGCAATTGAGTGTTAGAAAAGCAAATATTAATTTGCTTTTCGAAACACGTGAGTGGGCTTGCGAGCGCAATGCTCTGCGCACCGAGCCACTCTATTTTGAAGCCTATTAGAGCTTATGGCTCTAATCAGGTGCTTCAAAGAAACCCCCTGACGTGGCAATTCATGCGGCCGGCGTCCTGAAAGGGGGTGGTCACGGCGGCCATGGATAGATTCATGCTATGCATGAATCTATCCCTTTAGCATAGAGGGGGTGGCTGGATAGAGGGGGCGGTGCCCGTGCACCCTTAATGGATAGGCTGCCCCTCCTCAGACAGCAAAACAAACCTTGAGAAGAGATTAGGTGTGGAAAATGGAAAGAGACAAAAGCCAACGCATTTCAGAGATGTTAGGGACGGTGTCTGCCTTCATTAGGGCTTCAGGATCTTGGTTATATGCAGAAGTGCTGGACTCAGCAGGGTGATGATTGGTGAACAATCCAACAATCGTTGTGCATAGATTTCCAGGAAACAATAAGCAATAAATTCCCAACAGAGGATCACACTGTGCATTAATTATATATAAAAAAAAAAAGCTTAGAACTACATGCCAAGCTTTCAAAATGATACAAAATGTCAATGCATTTTTTTTGCTTGATGTGTTTTTCATTGAAGGGCCCATTAATGCCACCTGTGATTGGCTGTTTTGATCAAGTCAGACCCAAGCATTGACAATCCATTGTTTCCAATAGGCCCAGTTCACAGCAATGTGTTGATGTGCATTGGGTGAAAATGGAACACGCTGCATTTAACCAAACTGCAATCATTTTATTAACATACGTTTTAATGCATTCCATTCAGAAATATGGGTCACATGTAATCATTTCCTGTGTATGGTACAATGATTCCACCAATTAAAATGTACATTGAAGACTTTGATTCTGAGTAACAGAAACTAAAAATAAACACATGCCATGTATTATTCATCTACAGCAGGGCTCAAAGTCCTGAGCCACTAGCCAGGCCTTAAGAGTTATTCGCCACCAGCTGCCCCACCCAACTTGTACCCTGCCCCGCCCCTAAGTGCGCCCTAAAACACGCCCTTGTAAATTATCTCATGAAATTACACTGTTAAATGTGTTATGCAGAATTAAGTTCCAAAAATAAATATTAACAGCTTTAACAATATTAACATAAAGCATATCAGTGCCTATCAGTGCAGCCTCATCAGTGCCCATCAGTGCAGCCGATCAATGCCCATCAGTACAGTCCCATTAGTGCAGCCTCATCAGTGGCCATCAGTGCAGCCCTATCAGTGCTCATCAGTGCAGCTTATCAGTTTCGCCTCACCTGTGGCCATCAGTGCCTACTCATCAGCGGCCATCAGTGCAGCATATTAGTGCCCATCAGTGCAGCCTTATCAGTGCCCATCAGTGCAGCCTTATCGGTGCCCATCAGTGCAGCCTATCATTGCCCACCAGTGCAGCCTATCATTGCCCATCAGTGCAGCATATCAGTGCCTATCAGTTTAGCTTATCAGTGGCCATTAGTGCAGCCCAATCAGTGCCCATCAGTGCAGCCTATCATTTCCGATCAGTGCAGCCAATCAGTGCTCATCAGTGCAGCATACCATTGCCCATCTGTGCAGTGTATCTTTTCCCATCAGTGCAGCCTATCAGTGCTCATCAGTGCAGCATACCATTGCCCATCTGTGCAGTGTATCATTGCCCATCAGTGCAGCCTATCATTGCCCATCAGTACAGCGTATCATTGCCCATCAGTGCAGCGTATCATTGCCCATCAGAGCAGCATCATCAGTGCCCAGCAATGCATCAGGGAGGAATCAGGAGGATCTGCCGTCCGGGTGACACAGAGTGGGAACCTCCCACTATGACTAGACAGCCACTGTCAAACAAAGTCCTGCCTCCTGGACCGGCTAGTCTAACAGACAGCACACTGGTCCAATGCTGGTCCAAGAGGTGGGACTTTGTTTGACATTTCTGGTTATTCATATAGAAGCCGAGTCTCAGCGAGAGATCCCCACTGTGTCATCCAGCTGCCCGATCCTTCTGACAGTTTCCTGGCTGATCACTTCTGGCAGAAGCGGTGCAGCCTTTTTTACCCCCTCTGGGCTCCTCTGATGGCCGCACCACTTCTGCCCGAAGCAATCAGCCAGAAAACTGTCAGCCCAGTCCATTCCTGCTCCACACTCGCCCTCACTAAATTCCATTCACCAAATACGAGCAGGCAAGTGGAAATTTTGAGGGCTGATCTACAGTATATATACAGTATCTCACGAAAGTGAGTACACCCCTCATATTTTTGTAAATATTTTATTCTATCTTTTCATGTGACAACACTGAAGAAATGACACTTTGCTACAATGTAAAGTAGTGAGTGTACAGCTTGTATAGCAGTGTAAATTTGCTGTCCCTCAAAATAACTCAACACACAGCCATTAATGTCTAAACCACTGGCAAAAAAAAGGGAGTACACCCCTAAGTGAAAATATCCAAATTGGGCCCAAAGTGTCAATATTTTATGTGTCCACCATTATTTTCCAGCACTGCCTTAACCCTCTTGGGCATGGAGTTCACCAGAGCTTTACAGGTTGCCACTGGAGTCCTCTTCGACGACACAGAGCTGGTGGATGTTAGAGACTTTGTGCTCCTCCACCTTCCATTTGAGGATGCACGACAGATGCTCAATAGGGTTTAGGTCTGGAGACATGCTTGGCCAGTCCATCACCTTTACCCTCAGCTTCTTTAGCAAGGCAGTGGTCTTCTTGGAGGTGTGTTTGGGGTCGTTATTATGTTGAAATACTGCCCCGCGGCCCAGTCTCTGAAAGGAAGGGATCATGCTCTGCTTCAGTATGTCACAGTACATGTTGGCATTCATGGTTCCCTCAATGAACTGTAGCTCCCCAGTGCCGGCAGCACTCATGCAGCCTCAGGCCATGACACTCCCACCACCATGCTTGACTGTAGGCAAGACACACTTGTCTTTGTACTCCTCACCTGGTTGCTGCCACTCACGCTTGACACCATCTGAACCAAATAAGTTTATCTTGGTCTCATCAGACCACAGGGCATGGTTCCAGTAATCCATGCCCTTAGTCTGCTTGTCTTCAGCAAACTGTTTGTGGGCTTTCTTATCAATTATCTTTAGAAGAGGCTTCCTTCTGGGATGACGGCCATGCAGACCAATGTGATGCAGTGTGCAGCGTATGGTCTGAGCACTGACAGGCTGACCCCCCCACCCCTTCAACCTCTGCAGCAATGCTGGCAGCACTCATACGTCTATTTCCCAAACACAACTTCTGCATATGACGCTGAGCACGTGCACTCAACTGCTTTGGGTGACCATGGCGAGGCCTGTTCTGAGTGGAACCTGTCCTGTTAAACCGCTGTATGGTCTTGACCACCATGCTGCAGCTCAGTTACAGGGTCTTGTCAATCTTCTTATAGCTTAGGCCATCTTTATGTAGAGCAACAATTCTTTTTTTCAGATCCGCAGAGTTCTTTGCCATGAGGTGTCATGTTGAACCTCCAGTGACCAGTATGAGAGAGTGAAAGCGATAACACCAAATTTAACACACCTGCTCCCCTTTCACACCTGACAACTTGTAACACCAATGAGTCAAATGACACCGGGGAGGGAAAATGGCTGTGTGTTGAGTTATTTTGAGGGGACAGGAAATTTACACTGTTATACAAGCTGTACGCTCACTACTTTACATTGTAGCAAAGTGTCATTTCTTTAGTGTTGTCACATGAAAAGATATAATAAAATGTTTACAAAAATGTGAGGGGTGTACTTACTTTTGTGAGATACTGTATATATATATATATATATACACTATGATGAACATATTCCATATATTGCTCAGCTCTATTAGTATGTGCCAGTATTGTGTTCTAATATTTAGATTACAGTAAGAAAACTGATGAATGGTTTCTGTATCCAGGTGCCCAGCTAGTGATATAGCTGCTGACCAGATGAAGGTGGTTTACAATGGAAATGCCACTGAATCGCGGTTTGCTATGAAGGCTCTATGCTGAACTTGCACTCTGCAATAGTAATGCTTGTACCCCGGTAAGACTCAACATACACATAGAGGATGTTCTGTCATTTCTGTGCCTGAAGAAGCAGAGAGGAATTCTTTAGCCATATGGGCAAACTGTCAGCTTCCCGATTGTCCCACTGGTTCAAGGGGCCCCAGGCACTCCCTTGCCCTGGATGTGGTGTCACTAGCCTGAGGGTGTCAGGTTTGGGGGCTAGGAAAAGCATTTGGTTAAAAGTTTAGTGGTCCAAGAATGAAGTATGTGTAACAATCTCCCTTTTCTCTGGTGATCAGATCTCAGTAACCTGGCCATACGTACACACAATTATTTAAGGCCGGGTCAAGGGATGGGCAGGAGGGGAGCTGCCCTGGGCGCAATTGTTTATTGCAGGAATGTGAGCGCTCAGACAATCCTAATGGAAGGGAGGGGTGCAGCTTGTAATCTTTACCTTGGGCACTGCTTGGCCTTGTCCCGGAACTGACATTACTGTATCATAGAGTTTCCTGAGTAATGAAGGGCCACCACAGTTCTTACACATAAGAGTGGTGGGTATTACATGAAAGTCTGCATGCTCATTCACTAAGAACTGATGTCTGCTAAAGTGGAGCATGTTTAGGCTTCATTTACTCTTATGTGATTTTGGGTACAGTGCAGGAGTGTTGCCTATCAAGCCACTGCCCTGCCCAAATGTGAACAGTTGACTTTCTAATGATTGCATTGCCTTATTAAATGCGTTTATGGACCAAAAAATTAGAAAACAAAGAAAGAAATGCAAACCACCAAACTTAAAGATGCCAGATTATTATCTGATCTACTCTACACAAAAGTGGTGAATAAAATCACATGTTGGCTTCTGATATTGAGATGCCACCACCAGAATTCACAGTTCTGCCCATCTGCTGCAGCCATAACATGGGATGTGCTAGAAAATCCAAGTCCATCCCTAACAAAGACAATTGAAGGTGGCATGCTGCCCCGGCACAATGTAGAATAAATAGGTGAATGGGGAATATGGCTCAGAGAGACTGAAACCAATGTGGAGGGAGAAATGTAAACTATTCCAGGGAAGTCTCACCATTGGAGTGATGAAGGGACTTGGTGTGCCCGCATCCTCCACTGTTTCCATTGTGGGGAAAACACAGATAAAGGGACATGAAGGGGACATTGTGACTTTTGCAGTTTCTTCATCAATTTCACTTATCTGGAATTTCTGATGAATTATTTTTATTTCCTTACAGACCTGCACCTCTCGATCCGAATCAGATGTTTCCCAGGCCATTGCAGGAAAGGTCGGCATCTATTTGAATGCAGGTAAAGTCATCTCATGTTCACAGTCTTGTTACAGTAATTTTATGTGTTCCTTCAGTCACATTTATTAAAAACTCGACTCCAGACAAAACATTCCTTTATAATTCTTGTTTTGGATAATGTGGGGAAGGTTTAAAGCTTCTGATAACTTTTGACTGCTGTCTTTGCTCCCTTTGGGGGGATTTTCCCTCACTTCCTGTTCTGTCTGACACCTCTCACCTGAGCAGGAAGTAAGGAGAAACGTCCCAGAGGGGACAAAGCAATAAAAATCTGCAGAGGTTCTAACTATTCACGGTTCTAATAAAAAATGTCTTTATTGCTCCATGTGGCCCGTATATTTAACAGACCAATAAGGCAGCACATTGCCCATTGTTAGGGATTATTGTCAGGAATTACAAATCCTTTAACTTCTATGGTGATCAATACACAATTATTTCAGCCTACAGTGAATGTGAATATTGTATGAGATATCCAGAAGAATGAGCATCAGTCGGGTTGAGGTATTCAATTAACAGATATGTTTTTCTTTATTTCCAGCTGATAATTACTACTTAGAAAACAGTTCTGCTAGAGGTAAGTAAACTCTTACATTGAGAATTTTAATGGTTTAAAGTGGTGTAGCTAAACATGTTTAGCCCCTTTAGAGCAACAATACTTTTATAAGTGGGGGCAGAGCCCCTGCATATATGCGTCACTGTTTTCTTTGGGGGGCGTTCCACCAGTACCCCCAGAACTGTGACTGAGCTGTCACCAACAGCTCACACTCAACTGCTGACAATCAGAAGTTGGTAGGCTTTGCCCCAGCTGATGTCAGCGCTGTGCAGCCAATTACAGCGCAGCATGATCAAGACACCCTCCTACCAGCCTTTGGGGATCAAGGCCTATTCAAAACACCAGTCTCCCACCAGTATATAAGGATTAAAGCTGAATTCAATGAAATCATTTACATTTCCACATGAAAAAACAGATAGGGGGCTGTATTACCTGCCAAAGGATTTGTATTTTTTGTCTATCCAGTCCTGAGATTACACAGCTCTGCCACACAGCACAGTCAGGAGGATGACACCACTTTTTCTGCTACGTCTTGGAATACATGGGTGTCCTCTCCCCATCCCCAGTCTGCTGATTGGGCAGTGAAGGAGCAGTATCACACTGATTAGGTCATCTCCCTGTTCACCCTGCTTTCTCCTCCTATCAGCATGTTCCTTTTTAACACATTAGCATGCAGCACATAATTGGTACCCCATACTTGTGTTGTTTCTTCCTCTCACATTCTAGCCCTGCTGTACAGGGACTGCAATTGGCTGATACCAGGTCACATTCAGTTACTTACACTGCTTGCATTAAAATACGCTACGAAAAATATTGTCTACTTTTGAGCATTTGAAGATTCCTATTACTGGTCACAAAAACGATTAAACTCCCCCAGAGATATGTCAGATTTCCCATTTCGCCCCATTTCATCTGCCTAATTCTACAATGACAATGACTAAGGGTTTTTATCCATCCATATATTTCTATGCATACATTTAGTATTTATCTAAATATTTAGTGATATTCGTTTTATTATAAAATCAGCTGGATAATTAAACGTTGGAGGACTATCAGCGCTGACTGAGACTTTTAATTAGAGAGAGAGAGTCTGAAGGCAAACAGCTTCTGTTGTGCTGTCTTTGGAAAATGCATTATGCTCCATGACACCAACATCATAGATGTATATCCTGAATTAAATGTTTTTTGGTTGTATTTATTGCTGCCCCCTCCTTCCTCCACTGGACAGATTCCCCATCACTTCTTGTGTGGTCAGCACAATCTTAGTTGAGGGGATCTCTCTATTAAAGTGTATATCCAGACATTTTATTTTTTAGCTTTGAAAATAGTCAGGAAGGATAAGAACCCCTTTTGGGCTTTTAATGCTATCTTGGGATATGTTGGATACATTTTCCTTTTCTTACTGTACCAGTGACAATGGTTTCACCCAACAGGAATTAAGACAGAAATATTTTTTTTAAGTAGAATACGGAAAGGCGAAAGTACCGATCAGCTTTTTGTATTGCTGTTTCCTTGTAGCAGATTTTCCTTCAATTCCTATCTGGTAAATCCATTGTCACCTTGATAGTAAATGAGGGTAAATCTTTCTAATGCCGCTATGCTATGCAAAAGTTAAAAAACAAAAATTATGCTTGGACATGCACTTTAAATTCTCACAATGTCACAATCTGGTATAAATGTTGGCTTTCATCAGACTGCAACTATATTGAAAATTTAGGGTTTAACAGAAGATCTTCCATAGAAAGGTGAAGCACTTCCTGCTCCATTCCTGATATCTCTTGTGTGTTGTTCCAGGTTTCTCCATGCCTTGGACTTTGTCTGCTCTGATCTTCTCCTGGATCTTGGTGAAGTTGATGTAAATCCTCCGAGAACCGACCATCCCGGCACCATGAGACTTTGTCCTATCGTCACCCCCAATGCTCTCAGCAGAGAGAAGTTATGAAGGAATCTTGTATCTAGTTCTTTTTCTGTGGATGGTGTTGGCTGCATCATATATAACGTTCCCTAAGATAACTACGCTACCTAAGATAACCTTGCCCCTATGAGTCCCCATTATCTCTCATTTTGTACAGTGCTGATATTCTGCTATTTTGGCTTAGAGGTGCCTGCTTTATACCTGAGCTATTTATTGTGTTGTATTTATTGTACGGTTAGAATGGTTAATGGAGTAGACAATATATAGATATTTTGTATCACTGGAGAGCGCATCCTGTACTTTTTACTGTTCTTTTACATATAATAAACTGCAAAGTAATGTAACTCAAAGTGTTTCTTGGCATTTTTATTCAGTCATTGCAGGTGCTATGGTTGGGGAAAGGTGCATCCTAAGGCGAGCTAAACCCAAAAAACTAATTTAAATATATTGCAGCTCACCAGCCCTTAGATGTAGTGGTTGCATTTTTATATTTTTTTCAAGCTTTTCCCCTTTATTTTGACCTGGTGATCCTAAGAATAAGGCAATTCCTGTCCCTTTGTGGCTACACTGTATTTATATGTAGCCATGTTCTCCCTTGGGAGTAGCTGGAAGTTGTGGTTCATCCATTCACACTGCCCTCAATCACATCCATACCGCATCCAAAGTCAGCAAGCTGGCTGGAACTTTGTTTTGTTATTTTATTTGGGGGAAATAACTTGGATAGGGATTGGGGTGTTGTGGGATGCCCCAAAGAATTAGTTCATCATCCGGATCGAACTATATACATATTCCGTGTATATACAACTCCAGCTCATCACTTGCTGCATTACACTCCTTTCCCTCACTCCTGCACATTGCTTGCGTTACTCCTGAGGCCTGGAAGGAAAATTTACCAGCCTCCATTTTCTCTTCACCTCCGGACCAGCTAACACATGTGAGGCCTGCCGCAGATTAGCACGGCCTCCGGTCCACCCATTACAGGTAGGGATAGTGGATCCCGTTTTTTTTAGACAAAAAGAACAGTTCTACTGTGCTAGCTGGCCTGATGGACTACTGCTCCCAGCCCATCCTCTTCAGGACCCCACCAGCCCTCCTGGCTGCAGCGGTCCTCTCCACTGTCAACATGACACCACAGTTCCTTACTGACTTCTGCATCCTTCTTGGACAGTCAATCACCCCAATCTGCTACGGCATGCTAATACAGTTTCCCCAGGTTGTGTGTCACTCACCACCACTGTGACTTGTTGTTCCACCCAGAGATCTCTCCAGATAGTGCTCTCTCTCTCTCCGCTGTCTTTTCTGCTCCCTTGTGTCTGCCCCCAGGATCTTCTACCTCCTGACTACTACATCTCTCTCTGTCCAGGTTCACCCCCCCCCCCCCCCCAAGACATGGCGGCTCCCCTCACCACACAGCCTCCACACTATCACATCTCTGTAACTTTCCAGCTCCACCACCAAACTTCTCCAAGAATGACCCAGCCCTGGGTATATGAGAAGGCATGCCCCCTGCCAATCCAGATTGGGGATTGGTCAGGGCTCCCCATGACACCCCAGATGATGACACCTATTGTCCCACCTTCACTCTGGAAAGTTCCAGTTCTTTCCAGAAGAAGGTAGGAGGGTTTAGGGACATCCTCTGATGGACTGTCCCAGTCCTACCTGAGCCACCCCCAGCCCAGCCCAAAATCAAAACAACCAGGCCTGCAAAACACACCAAGCCTGGCTAAATTTACATTACCTAACAAAAGACTTACTTCTAGCACCTACCTACAGGTAGAGGGTGCTACATGTGCCTTAAGTGGAACTCCAGTTCAAAACCTTTGTTCCTGTTTTGGATAGGGTGAGGAGGTAATCAATTAATTAATAGTTTTTTTTTTTTGCTATTTGTGTCCACTGGGGAAGCTTCCCACCAGTTCCCATTCAAGAGACAATTGAGAAAAATAATCTCTCCAAAATAGTAGAAAATCCCATCTTTGACAGTTCTTATGGAACTTCTGCCAAGGGGGGTATCCTTAGTGCTGGGCACCTGGGGCATGTGCCCTGCATCTAGAGTGGGGTGCCCTTGTTCCTGATGCCGAGGTTGCCTGCAATTTTTCCTTTTATTTTTAATTTTCAAGTATCGCCCTTGCAATGCCACTCACAGTTGAAAGCCTAGGGACCCTCCCTTAAGCTCCTCTACTGTTCTGGTCACATCACAAAGTCAACGGGGGACTTCCCTTCGCTCTGAACTGCTGATGTATCTGAGGCCTGGCGAGTGAGTTTCAGGGAGGAAGTGGGGCGAGATAGAGATCTCTATTGGTTGTGGGATAGAGGGGGTGAGGGGATCTTTGGGTAAGGAGATATCTGTACATGTTGGGAAGGGGGGGGTAGCGATCACTATTGGTTGTGGGGTAGAGAGGGTGAGGGGATCTTTGGGTAAGGAGATATCTGTACTTGGTGGGGGTGTAGAGATCTCTTTGATTTTAATTTTTATTTTCCTTTTTAACGTCCGTTGGAGCCGTAGTCCTTGTTCCCGTGGGGTG
>BLSH010243784.1:111915-131337 GCA_018402905.1 Glandirana rugosa
CTTCCACCCAACATTTCACAGCTATCGTTGACAGAATCTTTTAAGACCTCGCTCTCCACCTCTCCCCCGTCCCAGCGAGATCTCGTAGGCTGGAGGGGAAGAAGTAAAGACCTATTATGTAAGGAAAGCTTTCTGAAAGGGATCAGAGTTTGAGTAATGTACCCAGAGGCTCCATCTAGTATGGTGTTTTTCTTTGGTATCCGTTTCTCTGGCTTCCATTTCCTCCATCAACATTGTGTCATTAATTGTGTGGACCCAGAGGTGGATCGGGGGAGTTTGTTCCTTCTTCCAGTGCCTGGAAATAACTTGTCTAGCTGCCGACAGAAAAAAATTGAGTAGGCTTTGTTTCTGCGACCTAATCGAACCTGGCATGGATAAAAGTGCTACCTTTGGAGAGGGGGAGAGTTGTTTGTCATATAATTTGTTATAGATGTCGAAGATGCGCTTCCAGAAGGGAAGTATCTGGGGGCATTCCCATCAAACATGATATAAGGTTCCTCTCGCTCCGTGACAACGCCAGCATACATCCGAGGCATCGGGAAAGATTCTGCGTAGGGAAACAGGGTCCCTATACCATCGTGTTAATAGTTTGAAATTTTTCTCCTGGGCATATGTTGATTTCGAGGACTTATGAGTAAACAAGAATGACTTCTGCCAGTCCTCAAAAGTGATCTCAGTCTCCAGATCCCTTGTCCACTGCCTGTTGTAAGTCGGGAGTTCTTTATGCGTACTAGATAAAAGCTCTCTATAGATCAATGACAGCGTGTGGTGAGGTGGTTCAGAAAGAGTGCATAATTCCTCAAAGTAAGTGAGGAGTCTTTGTATATTACCTGAGTTATGCATCTTTAAACAAAGCTTGTCGAGGCTAAGAGACGTGAGCCAGTTGAGCGAAGTCACTTGACTGACTCGCTGGGGTTAAAAGACACCAGTGGTGGAGTGCACATAATCCCTAGCTACCAGCCATTGCGTCCTATCATAGGAGCAGAAGGAAATATTAGCACCCCCATGGGGTACGAGAGGGTTGTCAAAAAGCGGAGAGAGTGGGCTCGGGTCTGTCAAAAGTGACTTTGAAGTGCGGTATCTATACCATAAGGTTAGTGAGGCTTGGGTTAAGGGTGATAAAGAAGTGCTTGAGCGGTGTGTCCCCCCATGTCCCCATAGAAGGGCTCTAAGGTCTGTTGGGGAGAGGTCCTGTTCCACTATAGTTGCTGCCTTTGGGTGTGGCCGGGGAAACCATACCAGCGTTCTGGAAAGGATGGTGGCAATGTGATAGAGCTCAAAGTCAGGGAGCCCCGATCCTCCAGCTAATTTAGGGTAGCATAGGAATTTATGTTTAAGTCTAGGAGGTTTGCTTTGCCAAATGTAAGGAATGGCCAAGGAGCAAAGGGACCTAAAGAATGTGTTAGGTAGGAGAATGGGGATCGCCTGAAACATGTACAAAAGCTTAGGCAAGATGTCCATTTTCAAAACACTCATCCGGCCAAATCATGAGGTCTGCAAATTATGCAATGATTCCAATTGTCTTTTAATCTTAGTCAATAAAGGACTATAGTTCAGAGAATATAAATCTGCGAGAGAACGTGGGATTTCTGTTCCCAAATATCTAATCGATCGAGATTGCCATCTAAAAGGAAAATTGGCTTGGGTTCTCACCAATACTGGGGACGGTAAGTTAATATTGAGGGCCTCTGTTTTAGTGAGGTTTAATTTAAAATTGCTGTGCATGCCAAATCTCTGAAGCTCATGTAAGAAGGATGGGATACTAGTGTGGGGCTGAGTGATGTAAAGGAACAAATCATCCGCATATAGGGACATCTTAAAGTGGGCAGAATCCGTTTGTATCCCTTGTATAGATTGGTTATTGTGAATGGCCTGGGCTAGATGTTCCACCACTATCGCGAATAAAAGGGGCGATAAGGGGCATCCCTGCCTTGTCCCATTCTTTATTTGAAAGGAATTTGACTTAGTGCCATTGGCAATTACTTGGGCAGAGTTAGTGCCATAAAGAGGTGGACCGCTAACACTTGTATACAATTTAAAATTCCATAGCAATAAAAGCATAACAAGCGTAAAATCCTGATATAATAGGATCTAAGTGTAGTAAAAATGATAATAAAATATATATAAATAAATACTGCCTAATGGTATATTGTTATATGTCTCAAGGCTGGACCAACATATACCACATCAATCAACCCATGCTGTGCAACATCAGATCATATATATAAAACATTTAGCAAGTCCAGATATAAAACGGGGGGTAAAACTTCTGTATTCATAGTCTATAAGAGCATACATAAAACAGATCCTTCGGGCTGTGACTTTCTTCTTAAAAAATATCTTGTGCCTTTCTTTATAGGTGCTTAAGTGGTGTTAACAGGGCATATAGTATAGTGATTTTTCATCTGTGATATCACTTCTAGGTGCTCAAGCCTCTCACCTGGAGTGTGCTAAACAAAAGCACATAAAGGTATCTTTGTGTGGTAAGGGATCAGTTCCACCACTAGGGGTCCTCGGTCTCCTGTTCCTTCCTCTTGCTTCCTTCTCTACTCATATAGGCTCCATACCATCAGCTATTTCTCTGGGGGGGGGGGAGGGGTATATGGGGGCAACAAACAAAACCTCTCTTGGTGCAAATAACGTTTTAACAAGCGTTTATTAGATAAAAAAACAGGAACACTCACTTTTTAAAAGCAAATCGCATGCAAAACTCCACAAGCATCGAGCTCGTTCCAGTAACATCCAGTAACATCAAGGGTACACGTCTCCTGCCGCCCTACGCGTTACGCCACGTGCCTCGTGACTTCATCAAAGGAGGACCCCTAGTGGTGGAACTGATCCCTTACCAGCTACATCGAGCGTGCTTTCTGAATGGACATTCAGTGCTTCTGGAGGGTTCATAACTGGGCGAATCTACCAAATAGCTACATTGTAACACATTTGTGTATCATAGTAAACCTAATCATCCTACATAGATGTAGCTGGTCAGTGGTATTTGGCACCATCACCATTACAACTTGAAATCTCTTTGTGATACAATAAAATGTGTTTTTTGTGCATTGTTGTCGTTAAGATAGTTTGGGCAAAGTAAAAAGATCTCCAAAATGAAAAAATGGCTATAATTGGGTTTTAAACACGTATGTAAAATAGTTGAAAGATGAATTTGTAATAGAACAAGGTGACATTTTCATCAGCTATAATTAAATGCCTCCAGAAAAATACATCAGTCTGTGACGATTGTTAAACTGTGACAGCTCGGGGCTAAGCCCTGCCTGGGTGAGGCCCAGTTACTGTGACGTCACCTGGACTCTGCTTTCTAGTTTCTTCACAAGACAGACGCATGGCATTCCATCTGGACCAATGAGTATATAAGTAGCTGAGTGATCGGTAATTGTACCCACAACCTCCACCACCTCTACCCAACTGCCTTTGCTAAAGGTGGCAAAACTCAACTGACAACCAACTTTGCTCACTTGTTGGAAGAACATCGAGTTGTTGGAAGACCCTTGCATACCTGGGACATTTCCACACCACATTAATCAGTGAGTATAAAACTTTGATTTCTAAGTAATTTACAACTAATAGCAGACAATCAGGATAAAAATATAATTTTCTATAGCTGCCCATACACCTTATATTCTGATTGTACAATCTCCTTAAAGGGAGGGAATATCATGAGAGAATGATGAAGGCTTCCATTGGTGGCTCTTCATTTTGTGATTGCTGGTTGGCTGGTGATCACGATCATTCTTTGGCTTCATTGCTCTCTGAGTCGCTGCCTTTGTAACATGTCTAATTGCAAGATAAGGACTTACTTAACTATCCAATCAATGTGTAATTGGCAATTGTTGGAAGTTCTAATGGAAATTGAACAGTCAACGTGTGTTGAGCTTTAAGCCCCATACACACGGTTCGACGATCGCATACAACAGGTCGTACTCACGACCGTTGTATGCGAAATCGATCGTTCGTATGCGTGATTTGAACAGTCGAACATACGACGGTCGTACAAGGGAGTTGTATGAGCAGACTAGCTAACTTGGTCGTACCAACAAGCTCTCATACGACCGTTGTATCGTGCGTACCGAGCAGTTGGTACAACAAGTTGTATTGTGCAAAACACGCATGCTCAAAGTCAGGAATGGCCGGATGCTAATTACATGCACCTGAACGTTCTTTCCCCTGCCGTACGATCGTGTAGTGCAGTCAGTATGCTGCATACAACAGCCAACATACGATTCGACACGATCGTACGTGCGATCGTCGAACCGTGTGTACGGGGCTTAAGGTTTACCAAAACCATGTAACATAAGGATTACCTAAATGTGTATCTGATTTGTAATCAGTCAGGCAGAACCTTGTACTTTACAAGATCTATAGGAGAAAGTACAATCAGCTTCTATTGTGTGTGGTCAACTCATCAATTTTGCATTACAGGTTTGAATCTAATTGTGTGCTTGTAGTTTTATATATATATATATATCTCAAATATTGTTAAGTGAGGTACATTACATAGTCAATAAAAATAATTAATATTTTTTTTCTTTTATATATTTTGTTTTAGTTTGGGTTTTTCTGTATTTCTTTATAGGTTTGAATCATATTGTTTATTTGTAGTTAACAATTATTAATAATAATAATAATAATAAAAAACAAAAAATATATGATATATTCTTATCAAATATCGTTAAGTCTGGTATTTTACATTAGTCAATACAAATAATAAATATGCTATTGTAACATAAATGGTTGCTTTTTTTTCTCTTAGTATTTATTTTATATTATCTTGGATTATTACTTTACAAGCTTGAATCTTATTGTTTATTTGTAGTTATACATTCATATATATATATATATATATATATATATATTATATAATATATGTAATATAGTATATATTATATTTCACACCCCTCACATTTTTGTAAATATTTTATTATATATTTTCATGTGACAACACTGAAGAAAGCGATTTGAGGTGACACAAGTCAGATCGCAAATTGCCTAGGTGTGACCCGGCCCGTATACAAGCTGTACACTCACTACTTTACATTGTAGCAAAGTGTCATTTCTTCAGTGTTGTCACATGAAAAGATAGAATAAAATATTTACAAAAATGTCAGGGGTGTACTCACTTTTGTGAGATACTGTACATATATATATACATACTTATCAAATATTGTTAGGTCTGGCATGTTCGTCAATAAAAATAATGAATATTGTAACAGATATAGATTTTTTTCTTTATACTCATTTTGTTTTATTTGGGGTTTTACTGTATTGCTTTACAGGTTTGAATCTTATTGTTTATTTGTAGCCATAAATTAATATATGTAAATGTTATTTTTTTCTGACCAAATATTAATAATACATCTGGTATGTTACATAATCAATAAGTCAATAAAAATAATGAATATTGTAACATGATGTATATAGGTATTTGTTGTTTTCTTATCTTTGTATTTAGTTTGATTTATTTTGACTTTTGCTGTATAAAACTATATATAAATGAATGCAAAACTCTGTAAGACCTTTTTATTTTATTTTATTATTATTTTTCATGTTTGCTAAATCACAAACGAAAATTGGTTGCTCATATAGGTTTTTTTTTTTTTTTGTAGGGTCCCTGATAACCATGAAGACAACACTACTGCTATCTGTATTGTGCGCTGCCATGGCGTGTGAGTGAAGTTTATCTCCTTTTATCGTCTAATATCACATTTAGAATACAGAGACAGCGATAGTTCCCAGAGATTGGAGGGCACCATCAGGGAAGGGCAAATGGACAGAAAAAGAGCGAGGGAGATCCGTTCTCTAATTGAAGTGTATATAAACCCAAGAATGAAAGTATAATATATTGCAGGTTGCTGGTTCTTAGTGGTGGCTGCTTTAGTTTTCTTTTTTTCAGACTTTTTTCAAATATTTTCGACTGGTGATCCTGCCAGCCTTCCTGTTACATCGCCCACTCACCATATTGTATCTATGAACAAGCAGTGTTCTTGCCTTAGGACCATAAAACCCCTCCAGCTTAAGAGGAAGGGGTTCTGTAGCTCACACTGGACAGGACTGATAACAATGTTTGAGCTATGACTACAGAGTACACAGGAGAACACTGAATTGCTGGCAGGATCAACAGATATAACAAAATGAATGAAGAATTAATGGCAGACCCACACGTCTGCTAAGTAACAGCGCAGTTTGCTTGTAGGTGTGGGGATGCGTTTACACGTATTCCCTCACCCGCATATATGGGAACCTCGCCTTATTCATGTACACGGGGGAATACAACACTGTGAGCACTTTGTTTATGAATTGTAACACTTTTCATACAAGTTTGTATATTGGAACATTTGGATACAAGTTGCAGCAGTTTGGGACCAATTGGATTGTTGTTGAACACTTTGTAACAAGCTGGACATTATCGCTGATTTATTTTAAATATATTGATCCTTATGTTACATAGTAGCTGGATCTGAGATCTGTTTAGACTTCCACACAGGAACACAGGATGGACTTTAATGTTTTTTTCTGTCTCTCCAGTGGCTGCGTCTCAATCCTGTGGAAGTTTTACCTGTGCTGCTGATGAGTATTGTAACAGTGCTACTACCTGCCAGTGCAATACAACTCTCTATACATTTACACAAGGTATGGAATGCTATACTACAATGGTTGCAATGAGTCTCGTGCCTTTTAAAAGCAAATATTGCATTTTTATATAAACCATATAAGGTGCATGTAACATACAAAGTACATAGTGGGGAAGTGGAATGCCCCATTTACACCAGGCTGTTCATGAACTGAAATGGAGTGCCCTGGTGCAAATGAGCCCCCGGGCTCCCTCAGCTTTTGATTGGTGGATGGTCCATAGCACAGGTATAGTCCAACCATCTGCAGACTGACTGTCATATAAATATATTCACTTGGGATGCTGTTGGTAATATGGAGATGGAAGTAAAAACCATAACCACAGAAGTTGGCTTATGTTGTTCCCAATGGGACAATCACTATATGCACAGAGATTTGTGGCTTAGGGGGGTCTGTATGGGAGAAATCCTGAAAAAGAGTCATCAGCTTCTAAAGGGCTCCTGTGTGCTCCCCATACCAGACTTTCTGAACCTGAGTTCTGTAGAATTGTAAGGTTCCTCCAGAGGTTGCTTGGGGTTCATTGAGCAAACTCTGCCTCTCAGATAAGTCTGGTCTCATTGCTTCACTCCCACTGATTGACAGGTCTGGTGGGGACAGCTGATGTATACAGGAGACATACAGGAGTCTCTCAGGAGACGTCAATGACCATCTATGAACATGACCAAATGGTCAATGTTGGGATCCAAATGGCTGAAAATACAATGTACTTGTTCTCAGATGGAACCTTAAGCTCATCCCTTCTGATCACAAATATAAGGGTACACTACAATGTCCATTAATGTTAGCGATCATTACACTGATCATCAATGTAAGGGGCACTACACTGATCACCAATGTAAGGGGCACTACACTGACCATCAATGTAAGGGGGCACTACATTGACCATCAATGTAAGGGGGCACTATACTGATCACAAATGTAAGGGGGCACTAGACTGACCATCAATGAAAGGGGACACTACACTGATCAGCAATGTAAGGAGGTACTACACTGATCATCAATTTAAGGAGGCACTACACTGACTATCAATGTAAGGGTGGAACTACATCAGTCAGTGTTTTGTATGTAAACTGGAACTTTAATTGGGATTTGACTCTATGGCAGCTTTCTTCCCAGTCCCTGTTCCCTCATGACACCCTAAAGTGGTTATATATATAGAAAACCCCAATACTGTACACTGATCACCAATGTAAGGGGCACTACACTGACCATCAATATAGGGGGCACTACACTGACCATCAATATAGGGGGCACTACACTGACCACCAATATAGGGGGCACTACACTGACCATCAATATAGGGGGCACTACACTGACCATCAATATAGGGGGCACTACACTGACCATCAATATAGGGGGCACTACACTGACCATCAATATAGGGGGCACTACACTGACCATCAATATAGGGGGCATAACTTTTACCAACAACAGTCAGTGTTTTGTATGTAAACTGGAAGTTTAATTGGATTTAATTCTTTGACTTTATGGCAGCTTTCTCCCCAGTCCTTAGTTACTCCTGATACCCTAAAGTGGGTATATATAGAAAACCCCTATAGTGTATAATGTGCATCAATCACGCCACCTTCTCATCTCAGAAATGCTGAATGAATGAATTTACTCTTTTTTCAGGAAGCCTTCCATCTCCAAATCTTACTTGTACTGGAGTAAAGTTCAATATACAAGTGTCAAAATGTTGGTTGGAAGCACAAGGTTATAATACGTCCGATATCAGGCTGAGTGGCACCGACTCCCAGTGTTTCGCAGCAAGGGAGTTGTTGAATGGAGCATCAGAGATGACCATTCATCACCCAGTGACAAATTCTCCCTGTAACACAGTTCCTGCGGTAAGTTCTCCTGACACGGCCTGACTGTTTATACAAGAGAAGTTTAAAGCAGATACAATAAAGTCTGTATAGACAAAAATGTTATATTTTAGGGTTTGAATGGAATAGAGAAGGTTTAGAGCCCTTGTCATGTCTTTATTATTGTCTTAATCCCCAGAAGGGCGTTTTACCCTCTACATGCCTCGTGTCACTTTCACCGGGTCCTCCAAGTCTGCATCATTCCCTGAAATTCCTGGTTGGATCAGATAATGAGGGAAGGGGAATGATTGGCTCCTGCAGCTGCCTGGGAGGAGGGGCAGAGGCGTGGCTTGCTGGGCGCTGTGTGTTTGAAAAGACGCACACAGCCCCAGTTGAAGGCGCATGCGACTGGATGTCTCTTTAGCGGTTGTCTAGTTAAAGGAGACACCCCCAAGGAGGAGCTAAACTCTGACACAAATAACACAGCCCTGTATTCATTTTCATCATTACATTTTTTTTTTTAATGCAATCATTATAAGTTGATCAATGTAATCTGGTTTCCGACTCTTACAGTCCCTGTACAACGCAGGCTGGGAGAAAGAGAGCAACACAAGTAGCCAGTTAGCTCATAAGCTGACACAGATGATGCTGATAGGAGGAGAGAGCAGAGTGACAGAGAGATGAGCTCATCAGTCCTCTGTTTTCCCTTCACTTCCCAGTTGCAGGCTGGGTGTGGGGAGTCCAGGGGGACCTGGGCTCAGAGAAAGTGGGTTGAATGATACCGGCCATCAGAGTGAGCACAGCAAATGGCAACAAAAAGTACAGCAGGGGAAATCTCTGCATTGAAGTTGAATATTGCAGTAAAAGCTACTCTTGTTATGTTATCTTTGGGCTGTTCATTGCTATCTGGTTGCTTTGGGCTGCAGTGCTGCTTTAGCAAAACTGGAGGCTTCCTTTTTAAATTGTCAGACAATACATTGACATTAATACTCTTTGCTAATGTGCAGATTACTGTATGGTGGTTTTCTCATCCTGATTAATGACTTCTGTGCTTCCTCTCTCTATAGGTGAATGGAACCCATGTCACATACAATAATCAGCTGTATATTTTTGCCAAGACGGATCCAATCCGAACAACCAATGACCTTGTCATGAATATTTCCTGCTCTTACCCTCTGCTTATGAATGTCACTCTTAATGTGACTCTGCACCCAGTGATTGGGTAATTATTATTACATAATGTTGGTCTTTCAGGAATCCATGTAGGCTATCTCTTATGACAGGTTGGCCCCTTTTGCAGGTATAGCTATATAGAACATTAAAAATAAGTGCCTATATGGTTTAAAACCCAGTTACACTCTGCCTCACCTTGATCTGCACATGCTCAGTTGCTCTCTAATTTTCAGCACCGTGCCCTAGAGGCCTATCTGCTGACATACTAAAGATTTACTGCTGCTCATGGACTCTGGGCTTCAGCAAAATGGCAGCCTCCTTAAAGAAAAAGAAGTTTTGGCTATACATATTCTTTTAAAATATGTTTATTGTTCTAATTCTTCAGCAAAATTAAGTTTAAAACGTTGTGGTGCATTTGAAATTGTATAGCACTTTCACCTCCCCCCGCCAGTATACAAAGAGCTGAAGAAGATATCTAATGGGTTTGTTCTTTCTTTATCCTCAGTGCAAATATCTCAGTTCTGCATACACTCTGTATAATAACATAGATGCATGGCCACATACCTACAAGGGTTTCTAGGTAGGTAACCTTTTATTGTGTGTTTATTTTCCAGGAGCTCAGTAATAAGCGGCCCTACAGGAAATGGGAGTTATGCAGCCGTAATGGTGGCCTACAAAGATGAGTTTTTGACCCAACTCTCTGACTCCGACACCCTGACAGTGGAGAGTACTGTCTACATTTCAGTGCTCATACCAGATCTGGATGTCAACACCTTTAAACTCAAAGTGCTGAATATTTATGCCTCTCCTACCGAATCAAGCCCCACCAAGTACTATCTTCTTAAGGACGGGTAAGTACACACTACACTGCTTAGTAATTCTGTATGTTCTTTGTAGATTTTTGACTACAAAATAATTCACTAAATGTACAGAACAATATATCACCTTAAAGGTAGGTTGTTGTAGTGTTGGTATGAAGTTAAAGCCAAATTTTTAAAGTGACATCATTCCTGGAGATTTAAAGCCCCCCCCCCCCCCCCCTTAGATGGGGGAAAGGTCAGAACCCCCTTAAGATGTCTGTGACTTAATTTAAGCACTTTCTTCTTACTGATCCATGCTTGGGACACCAGGACTAGAATTTAGGAAATGGGGTCATCTAGACAGTAAATACCGGGCAAGAGGTTCTCACTCTTCACCACACTGCTTGCTCTCTATGTCCTCACTGGAGAAAACGTCCATCATTTCAAGTTCCTGTGTCACCAGGACAGGATATGAGGGGACACATTTCCTCAGACACAGTGGTGGCTGGTGAAGTTTTAGGATGGGGGGGCACCAGACCCCGCCCTTCCTTTTTGACCTCTCACACTTCTCATAAGCCCCACCAATCATAGATTCCACCCATTGTATCGGGAGTATACAGCCAAGCATCACCAGATAGGGTATACTGCATCGGCAGATAGGGTATACAGTATCGCCAGATAAGGTATACAGCATCACCAGATAGGGTATACAGCATCACCAGATAGGGTAAATACAGCATCAGCAGATAGGGGTACATACAGCATTCACCAGTTAGGGGTATATACAGCATTCACCAGTTAGGGGCATATTCAGCATTCACCAGTTAGGGGTATATACAGCATTCACCAGGGGGTATATACAGCATCAGCAGATAGGGGTATATACAGCATCACCAGAGGGGTATATACAGCATCACCAGATAGGGGTACATACAACATCATGAAAGGGGTACAAACACCATCACCAGATAGGGGTATATACAGCTTCCCCAGAGGGGTATATACAGCATCACCAGAGGGGTATATAGCATCACCAGAGGGCTATATACAGCATGACCAGATGGGTATATACTGCATCACCAGAGGGGTATATACAGCATCACCAGAGAGGAATATAGCATCCACCCCCCCTCCTGAGGGCGGCCGGGACATCAAAGTCCCGCACTTACCCCATCTAGGAGGCAGGCGGTCAGGCAGCGGTGTCCGGCGAGCGGGAGGGTGCTTGGCTTTGGCTGTGCATCCCCCTCCTCCTCCAAGAAAGGCATTCAATAGGATCACCTGTCTCCGCCATTCGGGAAACCGGTAACATTCCCACATTTCCTGATTGGCGGAGAGGCAATTGAGTGTTAGAAAAGCAAATATTAATTTGCTTTTTGAAACACGTGAGTGGGCTTGCGAGCGCAATGCTCTGCGCACCGAGCCACTCTATTTTGAAGCCTATTAGAGCTTATGGCTCTAATCAGGTGCTTCAAAGAAACCCCCTGATGTGGCAATTCATGCGGCCGGCGTCCTGAAAGGGGGTGGTCACGGCAGCCATGGATAGATTCATGCTATGCATGAATCTATCCCTTTAGCATAGAGGGGGTGGCTGGATAGAGGGGGCGGTGCCCGTGCACCCTTAATGGATAGGCTGCCCCTCCTCAGACAGCAATACAAACCTTGAGAAGAGATTAGGTGTGGAAAATGGAAAGAGACAAAAACCAACGCATTTCAGAGATGTTAGGGACGGTGTCTGCCTTCATTAGGGCTTCAGGATCTTGGTTATATGCAGAAGTGCTGGACACAGTAGGGTGATGATTGGTGAACAATCCAACAATCGTTGTGCATAGATCTCCAGGAAACAATAAGCAATAAATTCCCAACAGAGGATCACACTGTGCATTAATTATATATATAAAAAAAAAGCTTAGAACTACATGCCAAGCTTTCAAAATGATACAAAATGTCAATGCATTTTTTTTGCTTCATGTGTTTTTCATTGAAGGGCCCATTAATGCCACCTGTGATTGGCTGTTTTGATCAAGTCAGACCCAAGCATTGACGATCCATTGTTTCCAATAGGCCCAGTTCACAGCAATGTGTTGATGTGCATTGGGTGAAAATGGAACACGCTGCATTTAACCAAACTGCAATCATTTTATTAACATACGTTTTAATGCATTCCATTCAGAAATATGGGTCACATGTAATCATTTCCTGTGTATGGCACAATGATTCTACCAATTAAAATGTACATTGAAGACTTTGATTCTGAGTAACAGAAACTAAAAATAAACACACGCCATGTATTATTCATCTACAGCAGGGCTCAAAGTCCTGAGCCACTAGCCAGGCCTTAAGAGTTATTCGCCACCAGCTGCCCCACCCAACTTGTACCCTGCCCCGCCCCTAAGTGCGCCCTAAAACACGCCCTTGTAAATTATCTCATGAAATTACGCTGTTAAATGTGTTATGCAGAATTAAGTTCCAAAAATAAATATTAACAGCTTTAACAATATTAACATAAAGCATATCAGTGCCTATCAGTGCAGCCTCATCAGTGCCCATCAGTGCAGCCGATCAATGCCCATCAGTACAGTCCCATTAGTGCAGCCTCATCAGTGGCCATCAGTGCAGCCCTATCAGTGCTCATCAGTGCAGCTTATCAGTTTTGCCTCACCTGTGGCCATCAGTGCCTACTCATCAGCGGCCATCAGTTTAGCTTATCAGTGGCCATTAGTGCAGCCCAATCAGTGCCCATCAGTGCAGCCTATCATTTCCGATCAGTGCAGCCAATCAGTGCTCATCAGTGCAGCATACCATTGCCCATCTGTGCAGTGTATCTTTTACCATCAGTGCAGCCTATCAGTGCTCATCAGTGCAGCATACCATTGCCCATCTGTGCAGTGTATCATTGCCCATCAGTGCAGCCTATCATTGCCCATCAGTACAGCGTATCATTGCCCATCAGTGCAGCGTATCATTGCCCATCAGAGCAGCATCATCAGTGCCCAGCAATGCATCAGGGAGGAATCAGGAGGATCTGCCGTCCGGGTGACACAGAGTGGGAACCTCCCACTATGACTAGACAGCCACTGTCAAACAAAGTCCTGCCTCCTGGACTGGCTAGTCTAACAGACAGCACACTGGTCCAATGCTGGTCCAAGAGGTGGGACTTTGTTTGACATTTCTGGTTATTCATATAGAAGCCGAGTCTCAGCGAGAGATCCCCACTGTGTCATCCAGCTGCCCGATCCTTCTGACAGTTTCCTGGCTGATCACTTCTGGCAGAAGCGGTGCAGCCTTTTTTACCCCCTCTGGGCTCCTCTGATGGCCGCACCACTTCTGCCAGAAGCGATCAGCCAGAAAACTGTCAGCCCAGTCCATTCCTGCTCCACACTCGCCCTTACTAAATTCCATTCACCAAATACGAGCAGGCAAGTGGAAATTTTGAGGGCTGATCTACAGTATATATACAGTATCTCACGAAAGTGAGTACACCCCTCATATTTTTGTAAATATTTTATTCTATCTTTTCATGTGACAACACTGAAGAAATGACACTTTGCTACAATGTAAAGTAGTGAGTGTACAGCTTGTATAACAGTGTAAATTTACTGCCCCCTCAAAATAACACAACACACAGCCATTAATGTCTAAACCACTGGCAACAAAAGGGAGTACACCCCTAAGTGAAAATATCCAAATTGGGCCCAAAGTGTCAATATTTTGTGTGTCCACCATTATTTTCCAGCACTGCCTTAACCCTCTTGGGCATGGAGTTCACCAGAGCTTTACATGTTGCCACTGGAGTCTTCTTCGACGACACAGAGCTGGTGGATGTTAGAGACTTTGTGCTCCTCCACCTTCCATTTGAGGATGCACGACAGATGCTCAATAGGGTTTAGGTCTGGAGACATGCTTGGCCAGTCCATCACCTTTACCCTCAGCTTCTTAGCAAGGCAGTGGTCTTCTTGGAGGTGTGTTTGGGGTCGTTATTATGTTGAAATACTGCCCCGCGGCCCAGTCTCTGAAAGGAAGGGATCACGCTCTGCTTCAGTATGTCACAGTACATGTTGGCATTCATGGTTCCCTCAATGAACTGTAGCTCCCCAGTGCCGGCAGCACTCATGCAGCCTCAGGCCATGACACTCCCACCACCATGCTTGACTGTAGGCAAGATGCACTTGTCTTTGTACTCCTCACCTGGTTGCTGCCACTCACGCTTGACACCATCTGAACCAAATAAGTTTATCTTGGTCTCATCAGACCACAGGGCATGGTTCCAGTAATCCATGCCCTTAGTCTGCTTGTCTTCAGCAAACTGTTTGTGGGCTTTCTTATCAATTATCTTTAGAAGAGGCTTCCTTCTGGGATGACGGCCATGCAGACCAATTTGATGCAGTGTGCGGCGTATGGTCTGAGCACTGGCAGGCTGACCCCCCCACCCCTTCAACCTCTGCAGCAATGCTGGCAGCACTCATACGTCTATTTCCCAAACACAACTTCTGCATATGACGCTGAGCACGGCACTCAACTGCTTTGGGCGACCATGGTGAGGCACTGTTCTGAGTGGAACCTGTCCTGTTAAACCGCTGTATGGTCTTGGCTACCATGCTGCAGCTCAGTTTCAGGGTCTTGGCAATCTTCTTATAGCCTTGGCCATCTTTATGTAGAGCAACAATTCTTTTTTTCAGATCCGCAGAGTTCTTTGCCATGAGGTGTCATGTTGAACCTCCAGTGACCAGTATGAGAGAGTGAAAGCGATAACACCAAATTTAACACACCTGCTCCCCTTTCACACCTGACAACTTGTAACACCAATGAGTCAAATGACACCGGGGAGGGAAAATGGCTGTGTGTTGAGTTATTTTGAGGGGACAGGAAATTTACACTGTTATACAAGCTGTACGCTCACTACTTTACATTGTAGCAAAGTGTCATTTCTTCAGTGTTGTCACATGAAAAGATATAATAAAATGTTTACAAAAATGTGAGGGGTGTACTCACTTTTGTGAGATACTGTATATATCTATATATAGATATATACATATATATATATATATATATATATATATATATATATATACCGGTATATATATATACACTATGATGAACACATGCCATATATTGCTCAGCTCTATTAGTATGTGCCAGTACTGTGTTCTAATATTTAGATTACAGTAAGAAAACTGATGAATGGTTTCTGTATCCAGGTGCCCAGCTAGTGATATAGCTGCTGACCAGATGAAGGTGGTTTATAATGGAAATGCCACTGAATCGCGGTTTGCTATGAAGGTCTTCAAGATTGCCAGTTCTAACAACGTCTATCTCTATGCTGAACTTGCACTCTGCAATAATAATAATTGTACCCCGGTAAGACTCAACATACACATAGAGGATGTTCTGTCATTTCTGTGCCTGAAGAAGCAGAGAGGAATTCTTTAGCCATATGGGCAAACAGTCAGCTTCCCGATTGTCCCACTGCTTCAAGGGGCCCCAGGCACTCCCTTGCCCTGGATGTGGTGCCACTAGCGTGAGGGTGTCAGGTTTGGGGGCTAGGAAAAGCATTTGGTTAAAATTTTAGTGGTCCAAGAATGAAGTATGTGTACCAATCTCCCTTTTCTCTGGTGATCAGATCTCAGTAACCTGGCCATACGTACACACAATTATTTAAGGCCGGGTCAAGGGATGGGCAGGAGGGGAGCTGCCCTGGGCGCAATTGTTTATTGCAGGGATGTGAGCGCTCAGACAATCCTAATGGAAGGGATGGGTGCAGCTTGTAATCTTTACCTTGGGCACTGCTTGGCCTTGTCCCGGAACTGACATTACTGTATCATAGAGTTTTCTGAGTAATGAGGGGCCACCACAGTTCTTACACATAAGAGTGGTGGGTATTACATGAAAGTCTAGTCTGCATGCTCATTCACTGAGAACTGATGTCTGCTAAAGTGGAGCATGTTTAGGCTTCATTCACTCTCATGTAATTTTGGGTACAGTGCAGGAGTGTTACCTATCAAGCCATTGCCCGGCCCAAATATGAACAGTTGACTTTCTAATGATTGCATTGCCCTATTAAATGCGTTTATGGACCAAAAGTTTAGAAAACAAAGAAAGAAATGCACACCACCAAAATTAAAGATACCAGATTATTATCTGATCTACTCTACACAAAAGTGGTGAATAAAATCACATGTTGGCTTCTGATATTGAGATGCCACCACCAAAATTCACAGTTCTGCCCATCTGCTGCAGCCATAACATGGGATGTGCTAGAAAATCCAAGCCCATCCCTAACAAAGACAATTGAAGGTGGCATGCTGCCCCGGCACAATGTAGAATAAATAGGTGATTGGGGAATATGGTTCAGAGAGACTGAAACCAATGTGGAGGGAGAAATGTAAACTATTCCAGGGAAGTCTCACCATTGGAGTGATGAAGGGACTTGGTGCGCCCGCATCCTCCACTGTTTCCATTGTGGGGAAAACACAGATAAAGGGACATGAAGGGGACATTGTGACTTTAGCATTTGCAGTTTCTTCATCAATTTCACTTGTCTGGAATTTCTGATGAATTATTTTTATTTCCTTACAGACCTGCACCTCTCGATCTGAATTAGATGTTTCCCAGGCTGTTGCAGGAAAGGTCGGCATCTATTTGAATGCAGGTAAAGTCATCTCATGTTCACAGTCTTGTTACAGCAATTTTATGTTCCTTCAGTCACATTTATTAAAAACTCGACTCCAGACAAAACATTCCTTTATAATTCTTGTTTTGGATAATGTGGGGAAGGTTTAAAGCTTCTGATAATTTTTGACTGCTGTCTTTGCTCCCTTTGGGGGGATTTTCCCTCACTTCCTGTGCTGTCTGACACCTCTCACCTGAGCAGGAAGTAAGGAGAAACGTCCCAGAGGGGACAAAGCAATAAAAATCTGCAGAGGTTCTAACTATTCACGGTTCTAATAAAAAATGTCTTTATTGCTCCATGTGGCCCGTATATTTAACAGACCAATAAGGCAGCACATTGCCCATTGTTAGGGATTATTGTCAGGGATTACAAATCCTTTAACTTCTATGGTGATCAATACACAATTATTTCAGCCTACAGTGAATATGAATATTGTATGAGATATCCAGAAGAATGAGTATCAGTCCGGTTGAGGTATTCAATTAACAGATATGTTTTTCTTTATTTCCAGCTGATAATTACTATTTAGAAAACAGTTCTGCTAGAGGTAAGTAAACTCTTACATTGAGAATTTTAATGGTTTAAAGTGGTGTAGCTAAACATGTTTAGCCCCTTTAGAGCAACAATACTTTTATATGTGGGGGCAGAGCCCCTGCATATATGCGTCACTGTTTTCTTTGGGGGGCGTTCCACCAGTACCCCCAGAACTGTGACTGAGCTGTCACCAACAGCTCACACTCAACTGCTGACAATCAGAAGTTGGTAGACTTTGCCCCAGATGATGTCAGCGCTGTGCAGCCAATTACAGCGCAGCATGATCAAGGCACCCTCCTACCAGCCTTTGGAGATCAAGGCCTATTTAAAACACCAGTCTCCCACCAGTATATAAGGATTAAAGCTGAATTCAATGAAATCATTTACATTTCCACATGAAAAAACAGATAGGGGGCTGTAATACCTGTCAAAGGATTTGTATTTTTTTGTCTATCCAGTCCTGAGATTACACAGCTCTGCCACACAGCACAGTCAGGAGGATGACACCACTTTTTCTGCTACGTCTTGGAATACATGGGTGTCCTCTCCCCATCCCCCGAGCAGTATCACACTGATTAGGTCATCTCCCTGTTCACCCTGCTTTCTCCTCCTATCAGCATGTTCCTTTTTAACACATTAGCATGCAGCACATAATTGGTACCCCATACTTGTGTTGTTTCTTCCTCTCACATTCTAGCCCTGCTGTACAGGGACTGCAATTGGCTGATACCAGGTCACATTCAGTTACTTACACTGCTTGCATTAAAAAATGCTACGAAAAATATTGTCTACTTTTGAGCATTTGAAGATTCCTATTACTGGTCACAAAAACGATTAAACTCCCCCAGAGAGATGTCAGATTTCCCATTTCGCCCCATTTCATCTGCCTAATTCTACAATGACAATGACTAAGGGTTTTTATCCATCCATATATTTCTATGCATACATTTAGTATTTATCTAATAATTAAACGTTGGAGGACTATCAGCGCTGACTGAGACTTTTAATTAGAGAGAGAGAGTCTGAAGGCAAACAGCTTCTGTTGTGCTGTCTTTGGAAAATGCATTATGCTCCGTGACACCAACATCATAGATGTATATCCTGAATTAAATGTTTTTTGGTTGTATTTATTGCTGCCCCTCCCTCCTCCACTGGACAGATTCCCCATCACTTCTTGTGTGGTCAGCACAATCTTAGTTGAGGGGATCTCTCTATTAAAGTGTATATCCAGACATTTTATTTTTTTAGCTTTGAAAATAGCCAGGAAGGATAAGAACCCCTTTTGGGCTTTTTAATGCTATTTTGGGATATATTGGATACATTTCCCTTTTCTTTCTGTACCAGTGACAATGGTTTCACCAAACAGGAATTAAGACAGAAATATTTTTTTTAAGTAGAATACGGAAAGGCCAAAGTACCTATCAGCTTTTTGTATTGCTGTTTCCTTGTACCCGATTTTCCTTCAATTCCTATCTGGTAAATCCATTGTCACCTGCCGTAATCTCTCTAAATGGGAGTAAATGATAGTTCCACTGTTACCTAAATGGTCTATCCTTAACTTCCTTTTAGCCCATGTTCCTTTGTCGTTATGTTTTTCGACTATCCATGAAACCGGAAAGGCATAAGATGAATTTTTTTTATAAAGACAGAATTAAGGACAAACCACTTTGGTAACAGTGACCATGTCTTTCTTTTCCCTTTACATAGGTTATATAGGGTTTTATCGTAATTTTTCGGGTTTTCCCCAAGAATAGGAAGGACCGATAAAAGTTTCGATTTTTTTATTTTACAGACCTAT
>BLSH010243784.1:167536-178789 GCA_018402905.1 Glandirana rugosa
GCCTGCAAAGTTTTTTGCAAGCCCAAGACCCAAGACCATCAACTAGTGCGTACAACTTATCGACGTCCCGTCGGTTAGTTGTTCGTAAAGTGACCAAACCGGTATCTTCGGTAGTGTCGGTACGGATGATTACCGTACCGACACTAACCGGTCACGTAGTACACTGGGTCGGAGAAATATTCGACCTCAGTGAACTACGACGTCAGTGTACGAGAACCCAATCACATCCCTCTCCTTCGACGGACGCAAAAATGTGAAATCTCAAATTTCTGCAATCTGTCCCTCAGAGCAACAGCAGTAGTAATCTCAGGATGCAGGATCAGATGTTAAAATGTCTGCAATCTGTCCCTCACAAAAACGCAGGCAGCTTCCTCTCCCTACACTAACCCAAGAGCATGTGACTGCAGCATCAAGTGACTCCAGCTTATAAAGAGGCTGGGTCACATGATGCACTGGCCAATCACAGCCATGCCATTAGTAGGCATGGCTGTGATGGCTTCTATGGCCAAACCAGTGAAATGCTTGTTGATTGGCTGCCCTGCAGCTATTCAACATGCGTGATCAACTACCAGAACCCAGAACCCGAACGTTTTTTGAAACGTCCGTATTCGGGTCCGGGTCCCGGACACCCCAAAGTTCGGTACGGACCCCAACGTTACAGTCCGGGTTCGCTCAACACTAGTGGTAAACAGTAATGGATATCTCCTGATTTTGTTTTTGATTATCAGAGGTGAACTGGACCAAAATAGTAAAAACATAATTTTTTTAAATTTAGCTGTATATTTCTTGTTGCTGCCATAACCTTTCACCAAAGAATAACCCAAAATAAATTCTCCTGCTACCAACGATCACAGTGATACCACATATGTATATGTTATTTGTTGTATGCACCCATAGTACAGCCCAGAAACAGCATGCATTTTGCTTTTTTTTTAATAATACATTATTTGTTTAAAAATACAGGGGAAAGAAAATACAATATGATGTACATGTGAATAATTATTAGGGCAAGTCATATACTGTACATATACAGTATCTCACAAAAGTGAGTACACCCCTCACATTTTTGTAAATATTTTATTCTATCTTTTCATGTGACAACACTGAAGAAATGACACTTTGCTACAATGTAAAGTAGTGAGTGTACAGTTTGTATAACAGTGTAAATTTGCTGTCCCCTCAAAATAACTCAACACACAGCCATTAATGTCTAAACCACTGGCAACAAAACTGAGTACATCCCTAAGTGAAAATGTCCAAATTGGGCCCAATGAGCTATTTTCCCTCCCCAGTGTCATAGCAGACTTAGCAGACTAAGGGGAACACAAGAACAAAAGTGCGCCTCTAAGTGTACCCATAAAATGAACATTGAGGGTTCTGCTGGGCTCCGGATCGTCAGAGGAGAGGATTGGATGGGGGCTGTCTGAATGTACACCTCAGTGTTTCCCTTTACTCTAGAAGACTGGTTTACTTCTCAAAGGTGCAGCCCTTCGGTACACAGACAACTATTGGTTTTTATGGACTTTATGCCAGAATTTTTATGTTTATATACTTCCATCCATATGTTGGTAGCACGTCCCAGTTACCCCAGTGTTATCCTTTGCGCTGTCAAATTAATAGTTTGTTAGCAGACTAAGGACTTGGATTACTGGAACCATGTCCTGTGGTCTGATGAGACCAAGGTAAACTTATTTGGTTCAGAAGGTGTCAAGCGTGTGTGGTAGCAACCAGGTGAGGAGTACAAAGACAAGTGTGTCTTGCCTACAGTCAAGCATGGTGGTGGGAGCGTCATGGTCTGGGGCTGCATGAGTGCTGCCAGCACTGGGGAGCTACAGTTCATTGAGGGAACCATGAATGCCAACATGTACTGTGACATACTGAAGCAGAGAATGATCCCCTGCCTTCAGAGACTGGGCCACAGGGCAGTATTCCAACATAACGACTCCAAACACCTCCAAGATGATCACTGCCTTGCTAAAGAAACTGAGGGTAAAGGTGATGGACTGGCCAAGCATCTTCAGACCTAAACCCTATTGAGCATCTGTGGGGCTTCCTCAAACGGAAGGTGGAGGAGCGCAAGGTCTCTAACATCCACCAGCTCTGTGATGTCATCATGGAGGAGTGGAAGAGGACCCCAGTGGCAACCTGTGAAGCTCTGGTGAATTCCATGCCCAAGAGGGTTAAGGCAGTGCTGGAAAATAATGGTGGCCACACAAAATATTGACACTTTGGGCCCAATTTAGACATTTTCACTTAGGGGTGTACTCACTTTTGTTGCCAGCGGTTTAGACATTAATGGCTGTGTGTTGAGTTATTTTGAGGGGACAGCAAATTTACACCGTTATACAAGCTGTACACTCACTACTTTACATTGTAGCAAAGTGTCATTTCTTCAGTGTTGTCACATGAAAAGATAGAATAAAATATTTACAAAAATTTGAGGGGCGTACTCACTTTTGTAAAATACTGTATTTGGATATAAAGGAATAGTAGTAATAGAGGAGAAATTAAATAGAACAATAAGGTAGAAACTGTATGCAAAGGAATGGTGCAAGCAGGAGAGATATATCAAGATAGGGGTCACTAAAATGATTCTCTTTATAAAAAAAAAAATATATATTATTATTATTAATAATAATAATAATAATAATAATAATAATAATATGTGTTTTATAAGTGTAGTAGGGGTCTGTCAAAGTTTGGAGGAAGAACAGATAAAAGGGGGACCATATTTTTTCATATTTGTGGGAACTGTCATAGAGGATCGCAGCAAGTTTTTCATATACAACATCTTGTTTCTAATGAATGTAGTTTGCTTTTTTCTCGTACCTAAAACACGCTGACACAGATACTAATTTAAAAATAAAAAACAAAAAGGAGAATACTGCGCTAATGGCTTCAACCAAAAAAATATGAGAAACAAATGAGCAGAAAATGTGATTAAATCGAGCTGCAACTCTTCTGCGAGATTCACACCGTCCCAAAAGTGAACTGAAATATTCGTCGCGCTATCCAACACCTTCAGTCAAAAAGGTGTAGAAGTGTGTGAAAAAATCAACAGAAATGCCTACTTACCAGATCTCTGTGATCCCCATCACAGAGATCAGAAGCGCTTATAGGTAAGTAGGGGTTCCACAGTTCTGCAATGGGAGGTCCACTCAGCTCATGCAAAAATCAAGGAGGCTTGCATCGTAAAGTACATTGTGGTGTTTATTAAAAAGTTTAAAAGTTGACAGGCAGATTCAAAAATGCAGGGGACACGCCGAGCGCTCCAGACGAGCGGAAGTGAAGTTTGATTGTCACGTTGCCCAACGGATTGACGTCATCAGGGGTCACGTGACCGCGGAACCCCTACTTACCTATAAGCGCTTCTGATCTCTGTGGTGGGGATCACAAGAGATCTGGTAAGTAGGCATTTCTGTTGATTTTCACTGGTGGAGGATTCCACAAGCACCTTATTGAGACCTGGATTGATGCTATTCAGGCAACTTATTGGAGATTGCTTACCCTGCATCTGATACAAACTTTGCCATTCTGCACATTGAGTTGGACTTTATTTGTTTGCCAATCTACACATTTATTATTTATTATTAGTGTTGAGTGAACCCGGACTGTAACGTTCGGATCCGTACCGAACTTTGGGGTGTCCGGGACCCGAACCCGAACACGGACTGTTCAAAAAACGTTCGGGTTCTGGGTTCTGGTAGTTGATCACGCATGTTGAATAGCTGCAGGGCAGCCAATCAACAAGCGTTTCACTGGTTTGCCCTTAGAAGCCATCACAGACATGCCTACTAATGGCATGGCTGTGATTGGCCAGTGCATCATGTGACCCAGCCTCTGTATGAGGCTGGAGTCACAGTGCTGCATGTCACATGCTCTTGGGTTAGTGTAGGGAGAGGATGCTGCCGGCGTTTTTGTGAGGGACAGATTGCAGACATTTTAACATCTGATCCTGCATCCTGAGATTACTACTGCTGTTGCTCTGAGGGACAGATTGCAGAAATTTGAGATTTCACATACTGCTGCTTTGAGTGACAGATTGCAGATCAAACTCTGCATAACACAAAGATCGTTATGTTCGTACACAATGATCAGATTGTGGGATCGTACACAACGATTAGATTGTGGGAGTAATTTGAGATTTCACATACTGCTGCTTTGAGCGATCTGACTGCACTAGGTAGAGGCTTCTGCTTAGAGGGACAGATTATTGTTCAAAAATCATCTCCTAGTTCTAAAGGGAGAGGTTCTAGCTGCAGCTGTAAGTGACACATTATTGTTCAAAAATCATCTCCTAGTTTATTTGATTTTCATTTATTTTCCCTATCCCCATTTTTTTGTAGGGCACTTGCCCCACTCTTACCCCCATTTTACTTCCCTTTGCAGCCCTCTAGCACTTGCCAGGACTTTGTTACAGCCATTTTTGTGCCTAAAAGTTCGGGACCCCATTGACTTCAATGGGGTTCGGGGTCCGGGATAAAGTTCAGGCAACGTTCGGTGCCGAACCCGGACTTTTTCCCAAAGTTCGTTCGGACCCTCCGAACCCGAACGTCCAGGTGTTCGCTCAACTCTATTTATTATTTTTGATTCACCAAATATGTTTTTAAATTTACAACTTGGTATATTACATATGTTATCAGGAATCACAGTGGATATTCTTTTGTGATGCATGTCAAGTTTGAAATCATACTGACCCCTAGGGGCCAGTTCTATTAATGCACTTTATATATATAATTTTTGTTTATACAAGCACTTTAGTTATTTAGTGTTTATATATTACCACTGATTTATGCACTTTATTTATACTTTTATGCAAAGTGTTGGTACCCCACCTTAGTGGGTAATCCTAAGAGCGCGGTTAACACAGACATTAATACAAACCTTTTTGGGCAAGACCCATATACACCAGCAGCTCCATCAGAATTTTTTGCGCTGGCTTGGGGAACAATTGACTTTATTCATTTCTTTGGTTGAAGCAATTAGCGCAGTATTCTCCTTTTTTGTTTTAAATTAGTATCCGTGTCAGCGTGTTTTAGGTACGAGAAAAAAAGCAAACTCTACATTAGTTAGAAACAAAATGTTGTATATGAAAAACTTGCTGCGATCCTCTATGACAGTTCCAATAAATATGAAAAAATATGGTGCCCTTGTTTTGGTGATGGACACTGGAATGCATCAATCCAATGCATAATTATGTTCTGCTGCAATTAATGGCTATTATATTTTCACAGGCTTGTGCACCTTTTTGACTGAAGGTGTTGGATAGCGCGACTCATATTTTAGTTTACTAATTTAAAAATATTTGTTTTTTTAATCCTATCCAAGATGGTTATGCCATATCTGGGGTACTCTGTACAGTTCTGGTCACCAATCCTTAGAAGGGATGAGCTGGAGTTGGAGAGAGTCCAAAGAAGGGTAACAAAATTATTAAGGGGTCTGCAAGCACTGCATGTGTTCTCCCTGGAGAAGCAACACTTGAGAGGAGATATGATAGCGATCTACAAACATCTCAACGGTGATCTCAGCATAGGAAAAAAACGATTCAGTCTCAGGGAGTGTAAGAGGACACGGGGCCACACAATGAGATTGGAGGAGAAGAGGTTTAAGCTTAACCACTTCCCACCTGGCCCATAGACAAATGATGGCCGGTTCAGTTATCCTGACCGGACATCATATGATGTCCATCTGGATAACCCGCAATTGCACGCCTGCAGGGGTGCACATTGCGGTGATCGGTGGTGCGGTGTGTCAGTCTGATGCACCGCATTGCCGATATCGGTAAAGAGCCTCCGTTGGAAGCGCTTTACCAAGTGATCAGCCGTGACCAATCATGGCTGGTCACAGTGTAAACAGGAAGAGCCGTGTATCAGCTTTTCCTCTACTTGCGTCTGCAGACGCGAGTAGAGGAGAGCTGATCGGCGGCTCTCCTAACAGGGGGAGTCTGCGCTGATTGTATATCAGTGCAGCCCCTGCGAGGATCGCCACCCAGTATCACCAGGGATGGCACCCAGGACCACCAGGGAATGCCCACCCAGGACCACCAGGGAGACCACCAGGGAAGCCCACCTGACTACCAGGGTGCCCACCCAGGAACCACAGTGCCCAACAGGGATGCCCCCCAGGACCACCAAGGAATGCCTCCATAAAAGTGCCATCTATCATTGCTGCCTACCAGTGCCCACCAGTGCCACCTATCAATGCCCACCAGTGCCACATATCAGTGTCCATCAGTGCCACCTATGGGTGCCCATCAGTGCTGCCTATGAGTGTCCATCAGTGCCACCTATGAGTGCCCATCAGTGCCGCTTATCAGTGCCACCTATCGTGCCCGTCAGTGCTGCTTATGAGTGCCGCCTATCAGTGCTGCATATATGTGCCTCATCATCAGTGCCCATCAGTGCCACCTCATCAGTGCTGCCCCATCAGTGCCAATCAGTACTGCCTCATCAGTGCCCATCAGTGTAGCCTCATCAGTACCCATCAAATTTTTGTGACAGAAACAAAGAAAATGTTGGGGTTTTTTTTCAAAATTTTCAGTATTGTTTTATTTGTAGCACAAAAAAATCAAAACCCGGAGGTGATCAAACACCACCAAAAGAAAGCTCTATTTGTGGGAACAAAATGATAAAAATTTTGTTTGGGTACAACGTTGCACGGCCGCACAATTGTCATGCAAAATGCGACAGCGCTGAAAGCTGAAAATTGGTCTGGGCAGGAAGGGGGGAAAGTGCCCAATATTGAAGTGGTTATAGTGCGCAGGAAGTTTTTTTTCTGTCAGATCAATAAGGATGTGGAACTCTCTTCCACAATTGGGGGTGGCAGCGGAGAGTATTGATATTTTTAAAAGACGCTTGGATGAGCATCTTAAATAACACAACATACAGGGATATGGGATATAAGTATAGACACTGACACAAGTACACCTACACGGGTTGAACTGGATGAGCTATTGTCTTTATTCAACCTTACCTACTAGGAAACTATGAAGCTATGAATATACTGACCATGACCTTTGACCCTGATATTTTCCCCTGACCTTGACCTGTGGCCCTTACTTGACCCAAACGCTAACCCTGGGAGTAATCTGGATCAAATATTGATCTAGGTATTTTTTCTTTATTTTTGTCCTTCACTAATGTGCACTGATGAGGCAGAACTGATGGGCACTGATGAGGCGGCACTTATGGGCACTGATGAGGGGGCACTTATGGGCACTGATTAGGTGACACCGATGGGGATGCACTAATATTCCGCACTGATAGGTGGCACTGATATGCGGCATTGATGAGCACTGATAGGTGGCACTGATGCGTGGCACTGGTGGGTATTGATAGGTGGCACTGGTGGGCACTGATAGGCAGCATTAGTGGGCACTGGTGGGCACTGATAGACGGCATGGATAGGCAGCACTGATGGGCGGCGCTGATGGGCACTGATGGGCGGCACCAATAGGCACTGATGGGAGGCACTAATGAGCAAGCACTAATGCACTCTGAAAGGCTGCACTGACTGGCATCACTTATGGGCACTAATTGATGGCACTGATGGGCACTGATTGATAGCACTAATGGGCATTGATTGATGGCACTGCTGGGGCTTTCCTGAAATCAGGGCACTGATGATCAGTGCCATGATTACCTTCCCTAGTTTCCCCTCAAGGAGATGCCGCTGATCAACTCTCCACGCCACACACTCTGTCAGTGTGAGCCGAGGAGAGACGATTCATGGCACTTCCGCATTTACATGTGACCGGCTGTGATTGGACACAGCCAATCACGTGGTTAAAGAGCCGCGTTATTGGCTCTTCACAGAGATCGTGGTTGCGCCGTGTCCTAGCAACATGTGTGGGTGCGCGACCGTGGCCATTTGGGTGCACCGTCATATGATGTCCACCCAGAATGAGAGCCCCACCGCTCCTCCGTCATTTGACGGTGGGCGGATGGCAATTGGTTAATAAAAAATAATATTTTTTTTTTTTACTTGACAACTGACTTTATTTGCAGATCGAAATTCATCACTTTGATCTGTAGATGGAAGGGATCCCACACCGCTAATCACAGGCAGTGAGACATTTCCCGATCTGCAGCTGTACAGATCAAGAAATGTGTCACTGCCTGTGATTAGCTTCCAGGCGGGATTGAGCAGGTGAGATCCTGAACACTCCCGAGGCCATCTCTACTTCCAACTTTGTGGGAAGAGTTTGGGGATGGCCCCTTCCTGTTCCAACTAGGGTTGCCACATCATCCCTTTAATCCAGGACACCTATGAATAACACAGGCTCTGAGGCTAATTTAATGCAGATCAGGCATCAAGTGAGTTTAATTACCACCTTAATCAGCCACAGAACCTGTGTAATTCATATGTGTCCTGGATTAAAGGGATGAGGTGGTAACCCTAGTTCCAACATGACTGCGCACCGGAGCACAAATCAAGGTCCATAAAGACATGGATGAGCGAGTTGCAGGAACTTGACTGGCATGCACAGAGTCCTGACCTCAACCCGATAGAATACCTTTGGGATGACTTAGAGTGGAGTGGCCTTCTCATCCAACATCAGCGCCTGACCTCACAAATGCACTTCTGGAAGAATGGTCAAACCTTCCCATAGACACTCCTAAACCTTGTGGACAGCCTTCCCAGAAGAGTTGAAGCTGTTATAGCTGCAAAGGGTGGGCCAACTCAATATTGAACCCTACGGACTAAGACTGGGATACCATTAAAGTTCATGTGCGTGTAAAGGCAGGTTTTGGCAATTAGTGTACGGCTGATTTGTGAGATCCCATTACAATGAACTAATATATCTATACACTACAGCACCATCTAGTGGTCACTTTTTCATATAGCGCTCTGGTTTGTGTGTTTGTTCATTGTGCGAGGGTCATTCCACCTGGGATGCCATTAAAGTTCATGTGTGTGTAAAGGCAGGAGTCCCAATACTTTTGGTAACATAGTGCATATACTTTTGACTTTTGCACTCTTTAGGGTGTACTGCACATTACACACTCATGACCAAGGCACAGTGTAAGATCTGGCGTGATGCACTGTTTCCCCTGCCTCCGCCTTCAGTATATAACAGTACTACTTGTTTTTTTATACAGATCAGTTCACCTAAGAGGCCTCCTGAAGAAGCACAACTTGTGAAACGTGTTGACATACAGCACTCTTTGTTCTTAATGTTTGGTTTCTCCAGCTTAATCCTATATACCGAATGATGGAATGGGAGGTCTGCTAAAGGTTTCTGGTACTCGGTTTGATTTGGAGTACTGATGTATATACTAACTTTAATCATTTATGGATTTTAATATGCTTTATACAATAATATATATATATATATATATATATATATATATGCAGTGGCAGCCGCTCCATTAGGGGTGCTGCCCCCCCCCCCATCCATGCGTCTGGCACCCTGATCTACAGGCAGGGCACCGGACGCTTGGATTCCAATGGGGTGAGGTTTTTTTTTTAAGCATGTGACTAGAGCCTGAGGCTCTAATTGGCTTCAAAACAGGGTGGGCTCGGGGCGCAGAGCACTGCGCCATGATCCCACCCAGTTGTGTGACACTAGCGAATGAATATTGGCTATTTTTCCTCATTCTCTTCCCCGCCAATCAGGAAGTCCCTATTGGCCAGGGAGTCTTAGGAGTCTGTTCTGCTGGAAGAGCAGCCCCGGCCCTTCCTTCTCCATGCCTCCATAAGGTAAGGCAGCCTCTCGGGTGACCACCGCCGTCCACCTCCCACGCAAGGGGGTGGGGGTTGATTACATGGTGTTGCCCCCCCCCCCAAAGTAGTGAACATCAGCCGCCACTGTAAATATGATTTTAATCAAGGCTGTTTATTTTTTTTCCTGAGTTTGAAGTCAAAGCCCCTTTAAAGTCCCACATATTTTTTTCTATTTTTACAAAACTGTGGCCCAACCACCTGCTTTTACCCCCTTTGTGAAGTGTGGTGTGCAGCTGCTGCTGGGGGTGAACATTTGCACAGATTTCCACACATTTCCACATGCAAAGAGTCTACAGGATGTGCACAGTGCAGGGAGAGGACGCCTTAGCAAAGGGCAGCACAGTGCCTTAGTGGGTAGCACTTCTGCCTTGAAGCAATGGTGTCCTTGGTTCAAATCCTGACCAGAACACTATATGCATGACCCCATGACTAAGCTCCCGGGGTGGAGTGAAAGGTGTTGAGGGCGTGGTCTGGTTGGAGTCCAGGCTGAGGTTGCCACTCTACTTACCATTCCAAGACACCTAGATGTGCAATTTCCAGGGGCTACTCCATTGTGCTCTGAAGTCTTACAGGAACCAGGGCGGGTTCCATCCCCTGTCAGCATTCTAGTAACGGCTGCGGAAGCACTGACTACATACCCCTTACCACCGAGGCTGAGCGGCACACACACATTTCCTAGGTCACTATATGCATGGACTTTGCATCTTCTCCCTGAGTTTGCACGGATTTCCTCCCACACTCTATAGCCCATCCATTAGTGGAGCATGGGAGCTACCCTCCCTATCCATGCGTCCGGCCCCCTGATCCACATACAGGGTGCCAGATGCATGGATTCCAATGGGGGGGGGTGTTTTTTGAAGCACATGATGCTCCTATTGGATGCCTGACGTGGAGCCATGGAGGAAGCCGCTGGAGCCACTACCCGCACCCTGGAGCCGCTGCTCGCAGCCTGCCACCCTAGAGCCACTGCTCACTGCCCACAACATGGAACCGCTACCCGCACCCTGGAGCCGCTGCTCGCAGTCCGCCACCCTGGAGCCGCTGCCTGCACCCTGGAGCCGCTGCCCAGACCCCGCCACCCTGGAGGCACTGCTTGCAGCCCGCCACCCTGGAGCTGCTGCCCGCACCCCACCACCCTGGAGCTGCTGCCCGCACCCCACCACCCTGGAGCCGCTGCTCGCAGCCCGCCACCCTGGAGCCGCTGCCAGCAGCCCGCCACCCTGGAGCCGCTGCCCGCACCCCGCCACCCTGGAGCCACTGCTTGCAGCCCACCACTCTGAAGCTGCTGCCCACAGCCTGTCACCCTGTAGCCACTGCTCACAGCCCGCCACCCTGGGGCCGCTGCTCACAGCCTGTCACCCTGGAGCCGTGGCCTGCAGCCCACCACCCTGGAGGCGCTGCCCACACCCCGCCACCCTGGTGCCGCTGCCCGCACCCCGCCACTCTGGAGCCGCTGCCCGCACCCCGCCACCCTGGTGCCGCTGGCCCCACGCCCGTCGCCGTGGTCCCACCGCCCCACGCCCGTCG
>BLSH010243784.1:178840-199132 GCA_018402905.1 Glandirana rugosa
ACCCTGGAGCTGCTGCCCGCACCCCACCACTCTGGAGCCGCTGCCCGCACCCCGCCACCCTGGTGCCGCTCCCCACACCCCGCCACCCTGGTGCCGCTGCCCGCACCCCGCCACCCTGGTGCCGCTGCCCGCACCCCGCCACCCTGGTGCCGCTGCCCGCACCCCGCCACTCTGGAGCCTCTGCCTGCACCCCGCCACCCTGGTGCCGCTGCCCGCATCCCGCCACTCTAGAGCCGCTGCATGCCACCCTGGAGCCACTGCAGCTGGAGGACACCCGCCACCTAGAATGGGTAAGTGCCGACCAGCAGACGCTGGGGGGGGGGGCTAGTGCTGTGCACGTGCAGAGGGGTGGTTGTTTGCTCCCACAAATAAAATACCTACCAGCCGCCACTGCTGCTAGGTTACTGTCTAAATTGACGTGTGTGTGTGAAGCACATACCTTAGATTGTCAGCTCCCTAAGGGCAGGGATTGGTGTGACTGTACAATATGTAAAGAGCTGCGTACATTGACGGCACAAAATACCTGAAGGGATCAACTGCACTCTAAAAAAAAACTATCAATCGGAGTTCTACAAAAATTTGGCATTTTTTGAGAGTTTAATTCTATTTCCACCCCCCCGTTATTTAAATTGTATCATTACACTGTCACATAGTTCTTCAGCTCCATTTGTCTCTCTTCCATTCATTGATCAAAAAGCAAAACTACCACCGCAGCTTAAAGCGGTATTAAACCCCAAAAGCAAACATTTATTATATTACAGCTCACCAATTCTTAGATGTGACGGCTGCATTAGATTTCAGTTTTAGGCTTTTCTTCTTCTATTTTCCCCTGGTGATCCAGCCACCAAATCTGTTGTTTCTCAAAATCTCTGCTGTCTAGCAGAATGTATCAGTTTACTTGGATGAGACAAACTATTTAAAACTGGCAGGGGTGATTTTAAAAGATCCATTTATTCATGTGAAACCTTTATCCCAAAGGAAAAAAAAAGTTTCTTGTAACTAATTATAAAGTGTGCGCTTGGGTTTGGCTATTTAAATCTGCCAATACATTTAACACTCCCCAACCCCCACACTGACAATGCTACTGCCTGCTGTGCTCCTGTGCTCCTTCCTCCAGAGTTGTGTCTCACTAATACAGGAGGTGTGTTACTGGGCAGATCACCAGGTGGAAAAAGAGGGGAAACAGAATAAAAAAGAAAACTATGACACAATGAATATCCTCTAGACACCATAAGGTGACTATTATATGCCAACTAACAATACACAGTACCAATTATTATTAAAAGATATATTTTATTGCACAAAAGTAGTTATAACGAGCATGGCAGGAGTATAGTGAGTTGCACATATAGTTAGTTACAAGACAACATGCCAGTAGTTGATTTTGAAACAGCACAGAGGCACTGACGCGTTTCGAAGCCACCGTCTTCTTCAGAGGTGCCACAAACAGATTTATAGGATAAACTATAAGTGCTCATAAGGTATTCATGTACAGCCGCTGAATAAAAGTATTAAAATCAAATCGAATGGCAATCCACTGGTCCAACCAGGAGAGGAGTGCGAAGAGACCGCCCCCCCCCCGGTCCACATCCCCCACCTTCCCTGTAATGGGGCAGCAAAAGAGGCAGCCCAGGAGATCAGATATAGGAAGTCTAGAGGTGTAAAAGACAGCAGTGACCTGTCCATTAGGGGCGCACGGGCACCGCCCCCCCCCCCCGATCCATGTGTCTGGCCCCCTGATCTTCATAGTAGGGCACCGGACTATGGATTCCAATGAGGGGGAGGGTGTTTTTTTGAAGCACGTGATTAGAGCCAGAGGCTCTAATAGGCTTCAAAAAAGGGTGGGCTCGGGGTGAAGAGCGCTGCACCCCAATCCCACCCAGTTATGTGACACTAGAGAATGAATATTCGGTATCGCCACACTGATTCTCCTCCCAGCCAATCAGGAACTGGGTCTGAGACCCGTCACCCAATTGGCTGAAAGGACAGGTAATCCTATTTGACGCCTAGGAGAAGGAAGGAGGAGCCACACGGCGGAAGCCGCCATGTTACATAGAGGACACAGGAACCCGCCAGCTGCATGTAGAAGCCAGCTGCCCGCCGGAGCCTGCAACCCAAGGTGGGGGGGGAAGGGGGTTCTGAAGGAGGTTAGGAGACTCTGCAACAAACTTGTTGACCCTGTAGGGGATGGTATTTCTAGTGGGGGGGGGGGGGCTGGGAGAAACTGTAGGGTATGAGGTCACTGGTGGTCTCTCCTGGAGGCTGAGGACTTTGCAGGGGCATTGTGAGAGACTTGATGGTGCTTCAGGGATTGGGGGGGGGGGACTGTGAGTATTTGGAGGGCAGTGTGGGACACTGTTGAAGGTTGGGGGTTCTATGGGAGGTTGGAGGCTCTACAGTACGTAGGCTAGCGGGCACTGTGGGAGGTTGGAAGTTTTGGGGGGCATCATGGTAGATCTGCAGCTGGCTGATGGCCCAGTAAGGGGGAACCACTTGTGAAGCACTGTCATAGAGGGATCAAGCCAAGGGCAAATGCCCCCTGACCTGCAATCCCATCTGCCCCTGGGGTAGCAGAATGTGACAGAACGATGACAAAATGAAAGTACAAACAGTGACAACAAAATGTGTTTTACATGTCTGTCCAATGTACCAATGTTTCTCTGATCTTCTCTTGTGTCTGTTTATCTCGGCGGAGGGCCCATGAAGAAAATGATTGCTTTTCTCCTTCCCTATGAAGAGGACATTTCCTATGTAAGAACCGGGGTGGACAAAAATTGATGACTTTTTTTTAACCACCTCAGTCCCGGGCACGAATTTTCTACCCTAGTGGCCTCTGTCAGGTTTTTATTGCTGTCAGAAAGCATGACATCTCAGAAAACAATACTTTAAAACACAAACAGATGAATCTACAATGTTTTTTGACGCCGTCAGTTCCATTCTATTGTGTCACCTGTCTGAGGGAGGGGCGATTTTAAGAATTCTTTTTGCGTAGAATAGAATGTAATATTCACCAGGGTAGAGTGTAAATATTGTACAATTTCTAATAACTCCGCACGCTAGAAGAAATACCATTCTGTATGGAAATGTGGGCAGCGGAATGGCTAAACTGAATGCGAGTACATAGAAAGCTTTGAACTTAAGGCGGTATTAAAACCAAAAATGTATTATAATGCAGCTTGCCAATCATTAGATTTGATGGCTACATTTTAATACCAGACTTTACTAACTTCAAAAAAGAAAACTAATGCAAAACGAATCCATAAATAATAATTTCCCCCAGCCTACCCCATTGTCCCCCGTGCCTGCTGCAATGCCCCCAGCCTATTAACCCTAACCCTTCCAGCTAGCCACAGTACCCCCAACCTTGAACAGTGTCCCACACAGCCCTCTAAATCCTCACAGTGCTTATCCCTCCCACTGACACTAATGATGGGGTACTATTCTTCCTGCTAACAACCCAATGATGTGGTGTTATTCTTTCTACTGACACAATGATGGGGCACTATTCCTCCCACTGACACCAATGATGGGGGGCTATTCCTCCCACTGACACCAGTGATGGGCCCTATTCCTCCCACTGACACCAATGATGGGGCACTATTCCTCCCACTGACACCAATGATGGGGCACTATTCCTCCCACTGACACCAGTGATGGGGCACTATTTCTCCCACTGATACCAATGATGGGGCCCTATTCCTCCCACTGACACCAGTGATGGGGCCCTATTCCTCCCACTGACACCTGTGATGGGGCCCTATTCCTCCCACTGACACCTGTGATGGGGCCCTATTTCTCCCACTGATAACAATGATGGGGCACTATTCCTCCCACTGACACCTGTGATGGGGCACTATTCCTCCCACTGACACCTGTGATGGGGCCCTATTCCTCCCACTGATAACAATGATGGGGCACTATTCCTCCCACTGACACCAATGATGGGGCACTATTCCTTCCACTGATACCAATGATGGGGCACTATTCCTCCTACTAACACCAATGATAGGTTACCATTATTTTCACTGACACCAATGATGGGGCACTATTCCTCCCACTGATAACAATGATAGGGCACTATTCCTCCCACTGACACCAATGATGGGGCACTATTCCTCCCACTGACACCAATGATGGGACACTATTCCTCCTACTAACACCAATGATAGGTTACCATTACTTTCACTGACACCAGTGATGGGGCACTATTACTCCCACTACCAATGATTGGGTAGTTTTGCTCCCATTGGCATCAATAATGGGGCACTATTCCTCCCACCGACACCAACATTCAGCCCGCCTGAAGGACAGTAAAATGGCCCCATGTTCACAAAGATTGCAGACTCCTGCATTAAAGGATAAGTTCACCTTTTGTAACATGTTATAAATTCACTGACCCCCCCCCCCCCCGAGTCCCCGTTATGACAGCAAGCAAATGCGGCCATGCAGGGCTCCGCATAACGGTCCGCGTTTTTCATTCACCGTGTTCTGTGACTGGGAAAACTACTAGTCCCTGTTGAGGGCTCTAGTAGTATGAGGTATTAGCAGGCAGCTTACACTGACAGTCTGCAGGAGACCTGCATGGCACCCGCGACGGGCTAATTGCGGGTGCAATGCTTCCCGTGCCTATTCACACAGGGGCGACTTGTGCCTCAAGTCTCCCCAAGTTGCTTGACATTTGAAATCCCATTAAAAATGAATGAGAGCCATCTATGTGCACTACTGAAGTCGCTCCGACTTCAGAAAAGGTTATCTTTAGACAACCCCCCTCCCTGCCTTCTCTGATTGGCCACAGTCAAAGTCGCGTTGTAAAGTCGCCTGAAGTTCCTGAAGTCGCCTAGCAAAGTTGCGCTGAAGTCGGGTCGCCCCTGTGTGAATGCAGCCTTCCAGGATCCTAGGAAAAAAATAATAAACATACATTTTTTACCTGCAAAAGTGAACTTATCCTTTTTAAGGTAAAAAAACTTCCACTGTCTGTGCCGCCCCCCCAAAACACTTATCTGACACTATTCTTGATCCAGCTCTGTCCCCACCAGCAGCCCTGCCCTGCTCTCTCTTTCTGCATTCATGGGCTTGGATTAGAGCAGTGGACGCCATTGGCTCCTGCTGCTGTCAGTCATATCCTGTGAGGGGCAAGTAAGGGGAGGCGAGCAATGCTGTCTGTGTCTATAGAGGCATCAGTGGCGGCTGGTGAAGTTTTAGGATGGGGGACGCCAGGCCCCGCCCTTCCGTTTGACCCCTCCTACGTCTAATAAGCTCCACCCCTTATAGAATCCACCCACTCCGTCCCCTGTATTCCACATATTGTGTCAGGAGTATACAGCTCAGCATCACAGGACGCAGTATACAGCCCCAGCATCACAGGACACAGTATACAGCTCAGCATCGCAGGACACAGTATGCAGCTCAGCATCACAGGACACAGTATACAGCTCAGCATTACAGGGCACAGTATACAGCTCAGCATCACAGGACACATTATACAGCTCAGCATCACAGGACACAGTATACAGCTCAGCATCACAGGACACAGCATACAGCCCCAGCATCACAGGTGGGGTAAATTGCAGCCAATATCACAGGTGGGGTAAATTGCAGCCAATATCACAGGTGGGGTAAATTGCAGTCAATATCACAAGTGGGGGTAAATTTCAGACAATCTCACAAGTGAGGGCACTTATGCAGCCAATAACACAGGTGGGGACACTTATGCAGCCAATAACACAGGTGGGGCACTTATGCAGCCATTAACACAGGTGGGGGCACTTATGCAGCCAGTGACACAGGTGGGGGCACTTATGCAGCCAGTGACACAGGTGGGGGCAATTATGCAGCCAGTGACACAGGTGGAGGCACTTATGCAGCCAGTGACACAGGTGGGGGCACTTATGCAGCCAATAACACAGGTGGGGCACTTATGCAGCCAATAACACAGGTGGGGGCACTTATGCAGCCAATAACACAGGTGGGGGCACTTATGCAGCCAGTATCACAGATGGGGGCACTTATGCAGCCAGTGACACAGGTGGGGGCACTTATGCAGCCAGTGACACAGGTGTGGGCACTTATGCAGCCAATCACACGTGGGGGCACTTATGCAGCCAGTGTCACAGGTGGGGGCACTTCTGCAGCCAATAACACAAGTGGGGGCAGTTTGCAGGCAGTATCAAAGGTACATTGCAGAGATCCCCCCCCCCCCCCCGAGGTCGGGACAAGTCCCACACTTACCCCATCCAATAGGGAGGCAGGCATTGCAGGGGTATTGCAGAGTTTGGCATGCAGGGAAGCGGCCTGTGAGTCTGCAGAGATTGGCATGCAGAGAAGCGAGCTGTCGGTCATCGGGCGGTCAGGGTCCCTGTGGGAGCAGGAGTCACGTCCTCTACCACAGTGACCAGCCCCTGGCCACCGCATCCAATCACACTGAGCCTCAGGCTTAGGGCAGCCAATCAGGCTATGTGTATGCGCTTGTTCAGCGCACACACATAGACTTTAATAGCTGACCAATAGGCTCACTACTTGGCTGTCAGGTGACAGCCAAGGAGCCGAAAAAAAAAAAAAGAAAGTCAATATACTGGCGCCCAAGCGCCCCTCACACACCAGCCACCGCTGAGATTCATGCAGCCCAGCTCAAGAGGAGCCTAGAGCACTGATCTGCGACTCCAGAGGAGATACACAAATCATTTAAATAACATACATACTGGGGGTTGTCTACATGGTGTTTTGGAACAGTGCAAGAAAACCATTCACTGACAGCGTGATTTGGATTGGAATTGTTTTTCTTTGGACAATTAGCTTGCATACAGCAGCAGCACCCCAATCTGATTCATTTCAGTTTGGAAAAAAATAATTAAGAGACCACAGATAATGCAGTAGAGTAGAACTGGCCAGCAGCAGGACATTTCTAATGAGGGAGAATTGGCTGAAATTTACTAGGGGTAGGGTTAGGATAGGGGTTAGATGGGTTAGGATTATTGCCGGTACAGACACTGAGGAGGGTTAGGGTTTTCCCTTGATGAACAAGGTCAGGACTTAGTAATAGGGTTAAGGACCTCCCCCAAAGGTCAGGAGCCATGTCCCCAAAGGTCAGGAGGTGTGGCTTCCATCCCACCTGTGCTTGGACACAGGAGTAGAACAACTGCTTCACCCGTCTTCACCAGTGCTTGGACACAAAGGACAGGCAGAAGTTTAACTACAGGAATTAAGAGACTACAGATGACACAGCGGTGTAAAACTGGCCAGCAGCAGGACAACTGAAAATAGCAAGACTAGGTCCAAATTTACTAATAGCACAGGCAGTGTTTTTTCTACAAGAAACTAAATGCTGCACAGGATACAGCAAAATTGGCCAGCAGCAGGACAGTGTTTATCAGGGATAATAGGCCCAACTGGTATGCCTAACTTTTATTTCATATATGGTGATAGAGAAGGGGGGGGGGGGTAAATGTAAGTAGTATAACCTGAAGTGGTTTAGGTGCACACTATATTTGCACTTTCTTTGTTTTCTACTTCTTTTTTTTGGCACACCGAAGAGCAGATAGTCAGTAACAAATGAATTCTTGTCTTTGAGCACACCTTTGAGCTCTATCAACATAAGCTAAAAACCCCCCCCAAAAAACACCCTGAAAAAAAAATGAAAACTTAAGCACCGCCCCCACCCACAACAAAAACCATTGCAAAAAAAGTTTGCTATGGAAGGCACAGCAGCTAAAAGTGACCAGTGACCACTGGACCAACTTCAAAATAAAATCAAACAAAAAAGACCCTCATAATAACAAAGTAGAGACTGCAAAGTGGTTGGTTGCTCAGAGAGCTAGCAATCAGAATTAAAATAGTTTCCTGACCCTAATCTATTACTGTAGCTTTCCCTATGCTTTCCATACAGTGAGTACTGATACTTTTTTTTTTTTTAGAACCCGACAATACCAATTACCGATACCTCCCGCAACTGTTTTGCTTACACTTCAGCTGTCAGCAATGGTACAAAGCATTGAAAAGTTATTTACAATTGAAATACATTTTTTATTCTTACATATTGTGCTTTTTTCAAAGTGAAACGTGTAAATATATGTTAAAGGTGTAAAAAATATTAACAAACAAAGCAAACAAAAACTAATTATTAATAGTTTATAAAATAGAAGTGAACAAAAAAAATCAGCAGGAAAATAATAATAAAATGTAGGAGAATAAGGAGTCAATTAAGGCTGATTAGACAAAATCAAGGGTTAATAAGGGGTTAAACAGAGGAACATTTAATAAAAAACACAAACAAAATGTTTTTTTTACTTGACAGGTTGCTTTAAACTGACTTCATCTGCAGATCGAAGTTCATCCCATTGATCTGTAGATGAAGAAACAGAAAGATAGTTCAATGGGCATGCAGTGCATTTCTCCCGGGTGAATCTACACATTATTGGTCAGGGTGACAATGATGGGAAAATAACACACATTTGTGTATCATAGTAAACCCAATCATCCTACATAGATGTAGCTGGTCAGTGGTATTTGGCACCTTCACCCTTACAATATGAAATCTCTTTGTGATGCAATAAAACTTGTTTTTTGTGCATTCTGTTGCTGTTAATATATTTTGAGCACTGTAAAAAGAATCTATAAAATTGCTATAATTGGGTTTTAAACACGAATGTAAAATAGTTAAAAGATTCATTTCGTAATAGAACAAGGTGGCATTTTCATCAGCTATAAATATAAAATGCCTCCAGAAAAATACATCAGTCTGTGACGATTGCTTTCAAGTTAAACCGCTTGGGGCTAAGCCCTGCCTGGGTGAGGCCCAGTTACTGTGACGTCACCTGATCTCTGCTTTCTATTTTTTTCACAAGACAGACGCATGGCATTCCATCTGGACCAATGAGTATATAAGTAGCTGAGTGATCGGTAATTGTACCCACAACCTCCACCACCTCTACCCAACTGTCTTTCCTGAAGGTGGCAAAACTCAACTGACAGCTAACTTTGCTCACTTGTTGGAAGAACATTGAGTTGTTGGAAGACCCTTGCATACCTGGGACATTTCCACATCACATTAATCGGTGAGTATTATAAACTTTGATTTCTAAGCCATTTACAGCTAATAGCAAACAATCAGTATGAATTATAATTTTCTAAAGCTTCCCATACATCTTACATGCTGATTGTCTCCTTTAGGTAGGGAATATCACCAGGAAATGATGGAGGCTGCCATTGGTGGCTTTTCATTTTGTGATTGCTGGTTGGCTGGTGATCACGATCATTCTTTGCCTTCATTGCTCTCTGAGTCACTGCCTTTGTAACATGTTTAATTGCAAGATAAGGACTAATTTAAAGCGGTAGTAAACCCATCCATTTAACAGTTTAAAAACCAGTTCCATTTCTGGCAATGGCTGGTGTCATAGCTGATCACATGTGCAGCATCATGGCAGTTGTAGGTTAAACAGAGGCCAAGATGGCAGCTTCCTTGGCTGAAAATGATAGGAGGGTTTACTACCACTTTAACTATCCACTCAATGTGTATCTAATTGGTAATTGTTGGAAGTTCTAATGGGAGTTGAACAGTCAACGTGTGTTGAGCTTTAGGTTTACTAAAACCATGTAACATAAGGATTACCTAAATGTGTATTTGATTTGTAATCAGTCAGGCAGAACCTTGTACTTCATAAGATCTATAGGAGAAATTACAATCAGCTTCTACTGTGTGTGGTCAGCTCAACAACTTTCCATTTCGTGTTTGATTCTTACTGTTTGTAGTTCTATTTGTATATATATTGTAACATGGGGGATCGTTAGCTCTCCTGGTAGATGCGTTTTTCAGTGATTCACGGTAGTCATGAACTATATTTTAAAGTCCTGGTAGCCCATTTTTTATTAAAAGGCAAATAAAAAGTCTGTAACATTAAGGTTTCCCATGCAGGGGTTCGTCTCCAGAAAAATTCACAAACAGAAAATGCTAGCCCACCTGGCTCTCTCTTTAGCAGTACCACTGCTCTTTATGGTGGTCACACAGACCACAGGATTCTTCAGTGTGGACCGCTTCACACCAACACACACAGCTCCACTCTGGCCTCAGTCCTTAGACCGTTTACTGCCTCTTACAGACACACAGGCTTTGGCTGTCTCCTGCAGTCCCTCTGACTCCTGGAGAAGAATGGAGTCCCCCTGACTCCCCATGCACAGACCCGCTGTCTGTTGGGTGGAGATCTCTCCAAGTGGGAGCCATGAGGTATTCCCAATCCTTCATTATAAGGTCTGTGCTCACCTGGGTGCGCTCCCTGCTGGTCATCCAACCCGGACACAGGGTTGGAGATTCCGTCCCACCCAAGACACTATGGAATCTCCCAACTACAGAGCCCCATCCCGGTATCCCAAAACCTGGAGAAAGCCGCAAGAGCCGTTTCCTCCACTCCCCAGCTGCACTCTGTAGTCCTGCACTGAGCCCATGTGCTCTCCCTGTGTCCTTTACATCCCCAATTTCATAGAGACCGCATCTCGTCCTGTCACAATATATATATAATTCTCAAATATTGTAAAGTCTGGTATGTTACATAGTCAATAAAAATAATTTTTTGTGCATTTTGTTGCTGTTAATATATTTTGGTATATAGTAACATATATGGACATTTGTTGTATTATTTTTTTATTTGCATTTATTTTGTTTTATTTTGGGTTTTACTGTATTGCATTACAGGTTTGAATCTTATATTTATATATAGTTATAAAGGAATATATGAAATAACATATATATATATATATATATATATATATATATATATACACATACAGTATATATATATATATATATATATATATATATATATATACATATACATATATGTACCGTATATATATATATATATATATATTATTATTTTTTTGTGTGGATTTTTTTTCCTGCTCAAACATTGTTAAGTCTAGTATGTTACATACTGTATATGAATATTGTAACATAGAGATGTATGTTCTTTTTTGTTTGGATTTTTTTTGGCTTATTTTGACCGTAAAAAACAATATATAAAAAGATAAGAAAGTCTGTAGGATGTTATTTTTTTATTATTATTTACTTTTTTTTTTTTTTTGCTGAATTACAAACAGCAATTAGTTACTCATATAGGATGTGTTTTCTAGGGTTCCTGATAACCATGAAGACAACACTACTGCTGTCTGTATTGTGCGCTGCCATGGCGGGTGAGTGACGTTTATCTCCTTTTATCTTCTAATATCACATCTGGAATACAGAGACAGTAATCGTTCCCAGAGATTGGAGGGAATGATTGGGGAAGGGCAAATGAACATAAAAAAAACAGGGAGATCCGTTCTCTAATTGAAGTTTGTCAAAACCCGAGAATGAAAATATAATATGTTGCAGCTTGCTGGTCCTTAGTGGTGGCTGCTTTAGTTTTCTTTTTTTTTTTTTTTAGACTTTTTTTCACATATTTTTACCTGGTGATCCTGCCAGCCTTCCTGTTACATCGCCTACTCACCATATTGTATCTATGAGGCTGGGTTCACACTAGAACATGCAGTGGAGCACCACAGGGGTCCGGTGCGTCCTGATTCACTGTTTCAGGTCCGATTTCAGTCCAAAGACGCACAGTGTTTTTGTGCAAAATGCACCAGATCTGCTGCGGAGTTATGTGAACCGGCTCCCTAGAGAGCTGGTCAAAGCATCCTGCTATTGCGAATTGGATGCGGGGACCCCCATCCAATTCACAATGGTGTGAACCCAGCCTGAACAAGCAGTGTAATTGCCTTAGGACCACAAAGCACCTCCACCATTCTTCACCTGCATAACATAGGAGGGAGGGGTTCTGTAGCTCACACATGAAAACTGGGCAGGACTGATAACACTGTTTGAGATAAGACTGCAGCATGCACTGAATTTCTGGCAGGATCAACAGGTATAACAAAATGAAGTAAGAATTAATGGCAGCCCTGTGGGTCTGCTAAATAGCAGTGTGGTTTTCCTGCAGGTGCGGGAATTTGTGCGATTTACACGTATTCCCACACCCGCATATATGGGAACCTCGCCTTATTCATGAACACGGGAGAATACAACACTGTGAGCACTTTGTTTATGAATTGTAACACTTTTGAAGTTTGTACATTGGAACATTTGGATACAAGTTGCAGCAGTTTGGCACCAATTGGATTGTTGTTGAACACTTTGAAAGAATCCTGGACATTATCGCTGATTTATTTATATTGACCCTTATTGTGTTACATAGTAGCTGGATCTGATATCTGTTTAGATTTCCATACAGGAACACACAATGGACTTTAATGTTTTTTCTGTCTCTCCAGTGGCTGCGTCTCAATGTGGAAGTTTTACCTGCGCTAATGATGAGTATTGTGACAGTGCTACTACCTGCCAGTGCAATACAACTTTCTATCCATTTACACCAGGTATGGAATGCTATAATACAATGGTTACAATGAGTCTTGTGCCTTTTAAAACCAAATGTTGCATTTTCACAAAAACCATATAAGGTCCATGTAACATACATAGTACATTGTGGGAAAGTGAGGGCCCATTTACACCCGGCTGTTAAATTAACCAGCAATGGAGGGCCCTGCTGTGAATGAGCCCCCAGGCTTGTCCCACATTGGAGTGGTGGATAGTAGAGGTATAATCTGACCGTCTGCAGGCTGACTGTCACATAAACATGCAAACTTGGATTGCTGTGGGTAATATGGAGATTGGAGTAGAAACCATAGCAAGACCTCACTGAAGTCAGCTTATCTTGTTCCAAAGGGAACAATCACTGAGATCTGTGGCTTAGGGGGGTCTGTATAGGAGAAATCCTGAAAAAAATGAATCAGCTTCTAAAGGACTCCTGTGTGCTCCCCATACCAGACTTCCTGAGCCAGAGTCCCATGGAACTGTATGGTTTCTCCAGAGGTTGCTTGGGACTCCTTGAGCACATTCTGCTTCTCAGGAGACATCAATGACCATCTATGGACATGGACCAAATATAGTCAATGTTGTCATTGGGATCCAAATGCCTGAAAAGCCAAGGAATTTGACTTGTTCAGACGGAACCTTAAGTTCATCCTACTGACCACCAATGTAAGGGGGAACTACACTGATCACCGATGTAAAGGGGCACTACACTGATCATCAATGTAAGGGGCAGTACACTGACCACCAATGTAGGGGGCACTACACTGACCATCAATGTAAGGGGGCACTACACTGATCATCAATGTAAGGTGGCACTACATTGATCATCAATGTAAGGGGCACTACACTGACCATCAATGTAAGGGGACACTACATTGATCATAAATGTAAGGGGCACTACACTGATCATCAATGTAAGGAGCACTACACTGATCATCAATGTAAGGGGGCACTACACTGATCATCAATGTAAGGGGCACAACACTGATCAATGTAAGGGAGCACTAAACTGACCACCAATGTAAAGGGGCACTATATTCACCACCAATGTAAGGGGGCACTACACTGATCATCAATGTAAGGGGCACTACACTGATCATCAATGCAAGGGGGCACTACGCTGATCATCAATGTAAAAGGGCACTACACTGATCACCAATGTGAGGGGCATTATACTGACCACCAACATAAGGAGAAACTACACTGACCATCAACAGTCAATGTTTTGTATGTAAACTGGACGCTTCATTTGGCTTGAACTCTTTGACTCTATGCCAACTTTCTCCCCAGTCCCTGGTAACTCTTGCCACCCTAAAGTGGGTATATATAAAAAAACCCCTATAGTGTAAAATGTACATCAAGCATGTCACTTGTCATCTTCTCATCTCAGAAATGCTGAAGAAAATTAATCTTTTTTCAGGAGTCACTCCATCTGTAAATCTTACTTGCACTGGAGCAAAGTTCAATATACAAGTGTCAAAATGTTGGCTGGAAAAAAATGGCTATAATACGTCCGGTATCAGGCTGAACAGTGCCAATTCCACGTGTTTGGCAGTAAGGCAGAATGTGGATGGAACATCAGAGATGACCATTCAACGCCCATTGATAACCTCTGACTGTAACACAGTTCCGGTGGTAAGTTCTCCTGACACCGTCTGACTGTTATAGAAGAGAAGTAAAAACGGATACAATAAAGTCTGTATAGACAAAAATGTGACCATTTAGGGTTTGAATGGAATAGAGAAGGTTTAGGACCCTTGTCATGTCTTTATTGTTGTCTTTGTCTCCAGAAGAGTGTTTTACCCTCTATGTATTTTTTTAAATACATTTTGTAAGGAAAGACATTGCCAACCAGAACCTTTTGTTGCACACCTCAGGCTCAGAAGAACACATTCAAGTATTAATAAAGCCTGAGTGTTTGTTTTACCCTAATAAATTCCCAGAATTAATGGTAAACATGCCATGGGACATTTATAACTCCCCCATCCTCAAACACGTATCTGATGTCCCTTGTCACTTCCACCGGGTGCTCCAAGCCTGCACCGTTCCCTGAACTTCCTGGTTATAGATCAGATAGCGAGGGAAGGGGTGTGATTGGGGAAATCTCTGCATTGAAGTTGAATATTGCAGTAAAAATGAGTTTTGTTATTTTTATCTGGTTGTTTTTGGTTGGAGTTCTGCCTTAACAAAACTGGAGACTTCCTTTTTGACTTATCAGGGGAATAGACTGACATTAATAGTAACCTTCTGCTAATGTGCAGATTGCTGTACAGCGGTAAGTTTTCTGACCCTGTTTAATGTCTTCTGTGCTTCCTCTTTCTACAGATGAATTCAGACAATGTCATGTACACAAATCAGCTGTATATATTTGGCAAGACCGATCCAATCCGAATAACAAATGACCTTGTCCTGAATATTTCCTGCTCTTTCCCGCTGCATATGAATGTCTCTCTTAATGTGACACTGCATCCAATACTTGGGTAATTATTATTACATACTTTCAGGAATCAATTCTGGCTATCTCTTATGATATTGCATTCTACTCTTGTATCTTCCCTACAGTATATGTTAAACTTAAAGGTCTGTAGTTACTGGATGAAGACCTCAATCCCTTTTTAAACAAATGCACTAAAATGGGTTTGTGTCAAGCCTCAATAAATTAGAAACAAAACCTTTAATATAAATGATTATTATCAAAGCAAATCTCATAAGGTTGTCTAACATGTAAGCATTACACAATCTTAAGGGATCCACAAAATAAAATCATATAGAAAAATGTGTGCAATATCTCGTTATTAGAGAATGTTAAAAGTTGGGTTAAACCATGAAGATAGCATTAAACCCCTTGTGCCAAACCTTAGAAAATTAGAAACAAAAGCTTAGATATAACTGAGCTCAACTCTTTGAGGATACATGGGTGTAAGTAATCTGGGCCATGTGTTTTCAAGTAACTCTGTCAAACTGAGAGATAATGTTCCCACAATAGAAGAGTTTTTAAGGCCTTTGTCTCCTACCTTCCCTGCTTCAGTGCTGCAGCTTCCATGATAATCTTTGGCATTCAATGCTTGTGCTTCCCCTGCCACGCTGCATGGTTTCTTTCTCCTCACCCTACGACACTGCTGAATCCTATAGTGACATTAGGGTCAGAGGAACAAACCATGGCATGTGCTGGGAGACACTTCCAGAAATGTTGAATACTGAAGAGTCTGGTGGAGGCTGCAGTACTGGAACAGTGGAAGTAGACGTGGGCTGCCTGACAGATGAGTATGAAAGCTCTTCTATTGTGGGAATGTTTTTTCTTGATTTTTTGTCCAACCTGACAAGGTCACTTCAAGGAGAAGTATGGGTTTAAAAAAAACCAAACATACATACTCGCCTCTATGTTGCAGTATCGATGTGATTCTGCAGTTGTCCCCTGTCGGCTCTAAGGCTGAGAACTAAGCAATCACATGGCTACTTATTGCTCAGTTTTTGGTCTGCTCCGAGTGGAGAGCGGTGACTGTCAGTCACCGCTCTCTGCTCTGCTTCTCCAGCACTCACAGGAGCACTGGGCAGGGCAGGGGAGGGGGTGGGTGCAGCTGGCACCAGCTCTCAGCTGCATTTTGAGAGGTGGATTCGGCTGCCAATCAGGCAGTCAAATTGATCCTGACAATATTGTCAGGAACTTTCCAGAGCCTAGAGAGGCTGTGGCATACCAGCTGATAGTGGGCACTGTGGGTCACAGGAGAGTAAGTAAGTGCACTCATGTGACCCACAAGAGAAGTATGGACACACAATGCTTTTGGCCTACTTCTCTTTATTCATTTCATTTTGTTTGTTTTATATACATTCATTTTAAACCATTGTGGTGCATTAGAAATTGTATATCAGCTTCATTGCTTCCATTCGTATACACAGAGCCAAAGAAGATATCTAACAGGTTTGCTCTTTATCCTCAGTGAAAATAATATAAATTCTCTGTATAATATTATTGATGCATGACCACATACCTGCAAGGGTTTCTAGGTAGGTAACCTTTGTCATTTGTCTATTTTCCAGGACCACAGTAATACCCGGCCCTACAGGAAATGCAAGTTATGCAGCCGTAATGATCGCCCATAAAGATAGCACATATTCGAACCCTCTCTCAGAAAATGACCCCCTGTATGTGGAAGATACTATTTACCTTTCAGTACTCATACCGGATCTGCCTGTTAACACCTTTAAACTCAAAGTGGTGAATATTTATGCCTCTGCTACCAATTCAAGCGACCAAAAGTACTATCTTCTTCAGAACGGGTAAGTACACAGTACACTGGTTAGCAGTTCTGTGTGTTCTTTGTACACTTTGACTACAGAAATAATTCACTAAATACCCAGAACAAAATTTAACATCACCTTAAGGCCGGCCATAGCCTGAGCAAATTTCTTTTCTGCAGACACAGACAATGTTGACAGGGGAATCCCTCCTGCTGAGCCATTGTGTGGCTATAGCAGCTGCTAGCAATAATCGCATGTAAAATCCGATAGGCTGGTTGTACTCAAGTTGACCGATCAACTTGCCTATACTTGGTTTGAGACTCAAAATGTCTATGGAGTATGTTGTTGAAGTGTTGGCATGAAGTTCTGAACTAATCTGGACAAGCCAACTTTCTAAAGTGATATAATTCCTGTAGTTCATCTTTACAGCCCAACTTTTTGTTCAGTTTTAGATAGAATGTGGAAGGGTTGGAAGCCTTGTGAGGTGTCTGGGGCTACTTTGAGGCACTTTCGTGTTACTGATCCATGCTTGTGACACCAGGACTAGAAATGAGGAGATGGGGTCATCAAGACACAGACAGCAATAAACCCAACCAAGAGACTCTTACTCTTCATCACGCTGCTTACTGTCTTCTATGTCCTCACTGGAGAGAATTTCCATCATTTCATGTCCCTGTATTTTTAGTGTCACTGGGACAGGATGTGAAGGGAAATACTTCCTCGGACAGCAATACATACCTTGAGAAGGGACTAGGTGTGGAAATAGGAAAGTGGCAACACAATTCAGGGGTATTAAGGAGTCTGCCTTTATCAGGGCTTCAGGAGGTGCTGAACTCCATAGGGCGATGATTGGTGAACAATCCAACAATCTTTGTTCATGGCTTTCCCAGCTACTTTAGACAGCAAGCAATACATATCTAAGAGGGGATCAGGGCCTTCTTAATATATAGGCACTACCAAGGGGCCCCTAGGTGTATGGGGGACCAGGGCAGCCATCAGAAATTTTGGGGCCCTTTACATAGCATTAGACCTGAGCCCCCCCATCTGACCACCAACATTCCTCAGGGCCCGCTCATTGGCCATCTCACCACATCAATGACTGGTCACTTTGAGGACCCAGTACGGCCAAACCATAGGTCCCAAACTTGGACCTTTTGTGGTTCAGGGGGCCCTATCTATCTGACCCAAGTTTGGTATTTTTATCAGCTATGGTCCGGGAGAACGGTGTCCCCAAACAGGGTGCCCCTCCCATAGACTCCAATGTTAAAGACTGCTAAAGTCTTTGTTGTAAGTGCTCCTTGAGACACTGGAGCCCCTTACAACAGTGCTGCTTGTATCCCCCTGATGGCAGCCCTGTGGGAGACCCAAGATAATCTTGCATAACGTCATACTTGCTAACCGTCCCGGATATGCTGGGACAGTCCTGCTTTTCACTAAGCTGTCCCAGGGTGGCTGTGTCCAGGGTGGTGTCCTGTATCCTCTACTGTGCCCTCCTGATCACAGTATTGTACCCTTCTGCTTCCCTCCCTGTGCTGTGCCCTTCTGCTTCCCTTCCAGGACTGTGCTCTTTGTGTTGCTTAGTCTTTGATTCATGGCATGTTATCTTATTGTTTAACATTTGTGTAAAAATTTTATTAAATTTTTATTAATAAATATATGCTTATTTCTATCAACGATTTATACTTTAATTCTTAAGAGTAGGTGCATAAATTGGGAGAGGCTGGTGGGTGCCCCAGAGCATTACTTTGCCCAGGGGCCCATGATGCTATTAAAGCAGCCCTACAGGGGATCCAACCCTTTCCCACACTGTACCTTAATTATAATATACATTTTAAGACTACAGAGCTCATTTGAAATGATACAAAATTTCAATGCAGGTTTGAATTAACACTTGCATTTTTGCTTGATGTGTTTTCCATTGAAGGGCCCATTCATACCAACTGTTGACAGCCTTCATTGCTCAAAGCAAGCCCAACACATTGACAATCAATTGTTTGTGATAAGCCCAGTTCACAGCAATGTGTTGGTCAGCATTGGATGAAATACCTTTAATAACATGCACATTGATGTTTTCATTTGTCTCAATGCATTAAGGGGAAAATCATGTAGGTTTGAGGTGTGAAGGGTCATAGCGCATGTATTCATTTCTTGTGTATGGTACAATGATTCTACCAATTACAATCTAAATTGAAGACTTTAATGCTGAATAACAGAAACAATATAATGACCACATGACTGGAATTGTTCAGCTATAATATACATATAAATAATGAAGACATGCCATGTATTGTCCATCTATAATATACAATATATATATATATATAATGAACAGACCACATATGTTGTTCAGCTCTAATAGTATGTGCCAGTATTGTGTTCTAATCTTTATATTACGGTAACTGCAAACTGATGAAAGGTTTCTGTATCCAGGTGCCCTTCTAGCCAAATTTCTTCTGACGAGTTAACAGTGGCCAGCAATGGAGTCGGCATTGAATCTCGGTTTCCTATGAAAGTCTTCCAGATTGCCAATTCTAACAGCGTCTATCTCTATGCCGATCTTGCACTCTGCACTAATGATTGTAATTCGGTAAGACTCAACATACACATAGAGGATGTTCTGTGATTTCTGTGCTTGAAGGAGCGGGCAGGGTTTTCTTTAGCCACACACACATACTAGCACCAGTTTAGATAGGAGCCAAATGTCCTACCTGCATGTCATTGGAGGAAACCAACTAACACAGAAAGTGCAAACTCCATGCAGATAATGCCCTGGCTGGCATTCAGATTGAGGTCCCCAGTGCTATAAGGCAAGAGTGCGAACTATCAAACTACTGTGCTGCCTCAATGTCCACAGTTGGCTTTCTGATCATTGCACGGCCTTATTAAGATGATTGGAGGTGTTTATGGACACATTCCACACCAAAACATAAAGATACCAGCTTCCCTCTTGATAACCTGATTTGCTGAAGCTAACCAAGCAGGTAGAACATTGCTGTGTGTAATGAGCACAGTAGTTTAATTAATGGCCAACTCCACACAAAAATGGTGATTCAAATCATATGCTGGCTTCTGATATTGAAATACTACCATCAGAATTCACAGTTCTGCCCATCTGCTGCAACTATAACATGGGATGAGCTAGGATTTGGCCCAAACCCAAGTCCATCCTTAACAAAGACAATTGATGGCATCGTGCTCATTTATAACAAAGACAATTGATGGTTTCATGCCTATCCATAACAAATACAATTGATGGCATTGTGCTCATCCATAACAAAGACAATTGATGGTTTCATGCCCATCCATAACAAAGACAATTGATGGTTTCATGCCCATCCCTAACAAAGAGTAGTTAACAGAAACAATACCTACCCGTACTTTGGTAGTTAACAGAAACAATACCTACTCGTGTTACGGTAGTTAACATAAACAATACCTATCCGTACTTTGGTAGTTAACAGAAACAATATTTACTCGTGCTACGGTAGTTAACAGAAACAATTCCTACCTGAACCCAAACCCGGTTTAGGATCGAGTAGGGTACAATATCAACGTCGTCTACCCGTCTTGACACTTAAGACTACCATCATAAAGTTATAGTCTTCGGTCGTATACTAAACTTAGTGGTAAAAACACACCTCAACCGGTAATTAATTTGA
>BLSH010243785.1:8249-23317 GCA_018402905.1 Glandirana rugosa
GGGAGGCGACTCTATTTGTTGGGACACTGTTGAAGGTTGGGGGTTCTATGGGAGGTTGGAGGCTCTACAGTACGTAGGCTAGCGGGCACTGTGGGAGGTTGGAAGTTTTGGGGGGCATTATGGTAGATCTGCAGCTGGCTGATGGCCCAGTAAGGGGGAACCACTTGTGAAGCACTGCCATAGAGGGATCAAGCCAAGGGAAAAGACCCCCCTGACCCGCAATCCCATCTGCCCCTGGGGTAGTAGAATGTTACAGAACGATGACAAAATGAAAGTACAAACAGTGACGACAAAATGAGTTTTACATGTCTGTCCAATGTACAAATGTTTCTCTGTTCTTCTCTTGTGTCTGTTTATCTCAGCGGAGGGCCCAAGAAGAAAATGATTAATTTTCTCCTTCCCTATGAAGAGGACATTTCAGATGTAAGAACCGGGGTGGACAAAAATCAATGTCTTTTTTTAAAAAAAAATCTAAAAAAATCTGATTTTTTTTATTTAAATCTTTTATTTTTTATTTTTTATTGAATTTAGTTTAATAAAATACTTTTGGAGTAAAAATCTATCTAAAGATAGTTTTCTATTTAGGACACATTAATAATTGAGTTTATTCAGCATGAAATGGAGCGTAATTAGGTAGCATGAGGCTGTATATTCTGAAATATTTACATTTTTGGTAAACTCATTCAATGAATCCAAGGTCACCAAGCTGAGATAACATGAACTGCCTTGATTCATTCACACAATGTCACAGTAACCATGAAATAAATCAAAGTTCAGGAATATTCCTTTATCCCATTGCTTTGCAAATCGATGTACACTACAAACTGTATGATTGAATCGGTTCTGATATCGCTGTTTTACTAACCTGACAGAATATTATTCTAAATAGAAAACCTTTGTTTTGTTTGAAAATATTAAAGATTCTAACTCTCAGCAAAAATAAGTCCTTACATTTAAAGAGCACCTGTCATTTCACATCCATCATGGCAGCGCCTATTAGCGGGCATCCACTCACCTGCTGCCGCCACGTCCCCCACCTTGTTGTGTCACCGCCGCATAACCAGCCGTCCCATAAAAGTGAATGGGACTGTCGGTGAGTCAACAGAGAGTGAGAGAAGGAGCCTCTGTGGGACAAAGATGACCGTTGCTCTTTAAAAATGATGATTTAAATCAAATCCACCCTGGTAAAGACATCTGAACTATTGCTCCAAATTGTTTTGGGTAGAGAGGTGAGGGATTAGAACCTCCAGGGCCGGTCCTACCATGGGTCTCGCTGGGTCCATTGGACCCAGGCGGAACTTTGAGAGGGGAGGCAAATTGATGCCCAAGATTTTTTTTCCCAGCAGTTTTATTTGTCATCCAGGGGTGGACTGGGCCGGGGGGCTCCGCTGCCCTGTAAAAAGGCCGCCCTGCTGCCCTCAACATGCATACTCATGGTCTCCGGGCTCAAGGGAGCTCGCACACAGTTTAGCACCAGCTGTTAAACACCCGAGCACACATGAAGAGCTCAGGTGTGTGTGCTGCCGGGGGCGGGGTACCCACAGGAGACAGAGAGCAATGAAAGATCTTTTCCCCACCAGCTCCACCAGCAGCCGATGTTTGGGCGAAGCTTGCGAGGCTTGCATTTCTATTGGGTGGAACTGGAGGAGGGGGTGAGGCCGGCCTCATGCCCAACCCGCCTTCTACTGCTCTGGTGCATGCGTGAGGCTAGGCACTGAAGACTGTGGGAGCACCGGGAGAGAGCAACAGAGAGGTAATATAAGTCAGCTCTGTGTGACAGGACACAAAGGGTGTCCATCATTTTTTCTAGTAGTGGCTGCTGATCTGCTGGATGGCCAAATGTTGCATGACCTGTCATGCTCAAAAGTCACTATACAGCCCTAGCTTGCCCTATACTACCCAAGCCTACCCCTATACTACCCTAGCCTGCCCCTATACTACCCTAGCCTGTCTATATACTACCCTAGCCTGTCAATATACTACCCTAGCCTGTCTATATACTACACTAGCCTGCCCCTATACTACCCTAGCCTGTCCATATTCTCCCCCAACCCATCCATATACTACCCTAGCATGTTCATATGCTACACTAGCCTCTCTATATAATACCCTAGCCTGTCTACATACTACCCTAGCTCATCCTTATACTACCCTAGCCTGTCCATATTATACTCTGGCTTGTCTATATACTACCCTAGCCTGTCCATATAATACACTAGCCTGTCTATATATTACCCTAGCCCGTCCATATACTACCCTAGCCGGTCTATATACTACCCTAGCCTGTCCATATTATACTCTAGCCGGTCTATATACTATCCTAGCCTTTCCATATACTTCCCTAGCCTGTCCATATACTTCCCTAGCCTGTCCATATGCTACCCTAGCCTGTCCATATACTACCCTAGTCTGTCTATATACTACCCTAGCCTGTCCATATAGTACCTTAGCCTGTCCATATACTTCCCTAGCCTGTCTATATACTACCCTAGCCTGTCCATATACTACCCTAGCATGTTCATATACTACCCTAGCCTATCTATATAATACTATAGCCTGTCTACATATTACCCTAGCCCGTCCATATACTACCCTAGCCTGTCCATATACTACCCTAGCCTGTCCATATTATCCTCTAGCCGAGTGGTTCTCAACTCCTGTCCTCGGGACCCACTAACAGGCCAGGTTTGCAGGATAACTGAAATACATCACAGGTGATATAATTTTCTGCTCAGTGATTCTAGTCTGCATCTCCCCAAGGTAATACTTAAAATCTGGCCTGTTGGTGGGTCCCGAGGACCGGAGTTGAGAACCACTGCTCTAGCCTGTCTATATACTACCCTAGAATGTCCATATACTACTCTAGCCTGTCCATATACTACCCTAGCCTGTATATATACTACCCTAGCCTGTCCATATACTACCCTAGTCCGTCCATATACTACCCTAGTCCGTCCATATACTACACTAGTTTGTCTATATACTACCATAGACTGTCCATATACTACCCTAGCCTGTCCATATACTACCCTAGTGGCCTCTGTCAGGTTTTTATTGCTGTCAGAAAGCATGACATCTCAGAAAACAATACTTTAAAAGACAAACAGATGAATCTACAATGTTTTTTTGACGCCTTCAGTTCCATTCTATTGTGTCACCTCTCTGAGGGAGGGTGATTTTAAGAATTCTTTTTGCGTGGAATAGCTGCGTAGAATAGAATGTAATACTCGCCAGAGTAGAGTGTAAATATTTCTGAGATTCTACAATTTCTAATAACTCCACACGCTAGAAAAAATACCATTCTGTATGGAAATGTGGGCAGCGGAATGAATGTGAGTACATAGAAAGCTTCGAACTTAAGGCGGTATTAAAACCAAAACCAAAAATGTATTATAATGCAGCTTACCAATCATTAGATTTGATGGCTACATTTTAATATCAGACTCTACTAACTTCAAAAAAGAAAACAAATGCAAAAAGAATCCACAACTAATCATTTCCCCCAGCCTACCCCATTGTCCCCCGTGCCTGCTGCAATGCTCCCAGCCTATTAACCCTAACCCTTCCAGCTAGCCACAGTACCCCCAACTTTCAACAATGTCCCACACAGCCCTTTAAATCCTCACAGTGCTTATCCCTCCCACTGACACAAATGATGGGGTACTATTCTTCCTGCTGACAACCCAATGATGTGGTGTTATTCTTTCTACTGACACCAATGATAGGGTACTTTTCCTCCTACTGACACCAATAATGGGGCACTATTCCTCCCACTGACACCAATTATGGGGCACTATTCCTCCCATTGACACCAGTGATAGGGCACTATTCCTCCCACTGACACCAATGATGGGGCACTATTCCTCCCACTGACACCAATGATGGGTTACCATTATTTTCACTGACACCAATGATGGGGCACTATTCTCCTTACTGACACCCGTGATGGGGCACTATTACTCCCACTACCAATGATTGGATAGTTTTGCTCCCTTTGACATCAATAATGTTGCCCTATTCCTCCCACTGACACCAACATTCAGCCTGCCTGAAGGACAGTAAAATGGCTCTATGTTTACAAAGATTGCAGACTCCTGCATTAAAGGATAAGTTCACCTTTTGTAACATGTTACAAAGGCACTGNCCCCCCCCCCCCCCGAGTCCCCGTTTTGACAGCAAACAAATGCGGCCATGCAGGGCTCCGCATAACGGGCCGCTTCATTCATTCACAGTGTTCTGTGACTGGGAAAACTACAAGTCCCTGTTGAGGGCTCTAGTAGTATGAAGTATGAGCAGACATCTTACACTGACAGTCTGCAGGAGACCTGCATGGCACCCGCGACGGGCTAATTGTGGGTGCAATGCTTTCCGTGCCTATTCACACAGGGGCGACTTGCGCCTCAAGTTGCCCCAAGTCGCTTGACATTTGAAATCCCATTGAAATGAATGGGAGCCATCTTAATGTACACTACTGAAGTCACTCCGACTTCAGAAAAGGTTCCTGCATGACTTCTAGGCGACTTCTATCCTTCTTGTACCCATAGGATTCAATAGAAGTTGCCTCCAAGTCGGATCCCCCATCTACATGGAAGCGACTTTACAGTTAAAAGAATAGAATTTATCTAGGGCAACCCCCCTCCCTCCCTTCTCTGATTGGCCACAGGCAAAGTCACCTGGTGGTATTGTAAAGGCGCCTGAAGTTCCTGAAGTCGAGCTGAAAGTCGCACTGAAATCACCTAGCAAAGTCTCGCTGAAGTCGGGTCGCCCCTGTGTGAATGCAGCCTTCCAGGCTCCTAGGAAAAAATAATAAACATGCATTTTTTACCTGCAAAAGTGAACTTATCCTTTAAAAAACCTTCCACTGTCTGTGCAGCCTCTGCCCAAAACAGTTATCTGACACCATTCTCAATCCAGCTCTGTCCCCGCCAGCAGCCCTGCCCTAGTCTCTCTTTCTGCACTCATGGGCTTGGATTAGAGCAGTGGGCGCCATTGGCTCCTACTTCTGTCAGTCAAATTCAGTGAGGAGCAAGTAAGGGGAGGCGAGCAATGCTGTCTGTGTCTATAGAGGCATGCAGCCCAGCTCAGGATTTGGATCAAAGAGGAGGATCCTAGAGCACTGATCTGCGATTCCAGAGGAAATACACAAATCATTTAAATAGCATACATACTGGGGGATGTCACTGACAGCGTGATTTGGATTGGAATTGTTTTTCTTTGGACAAATAGCTTGCATACAGCAGCAGCACCCCAATCTGATTCATTTCAGTTTGGAAAAAAAAGAATTAAGAGACCACAGATAATGCAGCAGTGTAGAACTGGCCAGTAGCAGGACATTTCTAATGAGGTAGAATTGGCTGAAATTTACTAGGGTTAGGGTTAGGATTAGCGGCTAGATGGGTTAGGGTTAGGGTTATTGCTGGTACAGACACTGAGGAGGGTTAAGGTTTTCCCTTGAAGAACAAGGTCAGGACTGAGGGATAGGGTTAAGGACCACCCCCAAAGGTCAGGAGCCATGTCCCCAAAGGTCAGGAGGTGTGGCTTCCCTCCCACCTGAGCTTGGACACAGGAGTAGAACAACTGTTTCACCTGTCTTTGTCAGTGCATGGACACAAAGGACAGGCAGGAGTTTTATTACAGGAATTAAGAGACTGCAGATGACACAGTGGTGTAAAACTGGCCAGCAGCAGGACAACTGAACATATCAAGACAAAGTCCAAATTTACTAATAGCACAGGCAGTGGTTTTTGTACAAGAAACTAAATGCTGCACAGGATACAGCAAAACTGGCCAGCAGTAGGACAGTTCTATCAGGGATAATAGGCCCAACTGGTTTGCCTAACTTTCATTTCATATATGGTGATGGAGGATGAGGGAGGAGGGTAAATGTAAGTGGTGTAACCTGAAGTGGTTTAGGTGCACACTATATTTGCACTTTCTTTGTTTTCAACTTCTTTTTTTGGCACACTGAAAAGCAGATAGTCAGTAACAAATGAATTCTTGTCTTTGAGCAAACCTTTGGACTCTGTCAACGTAAGCTAAAAAAACCCCAGAAAAACACCCTGAAAGTAAATGAAAACTTAACCACCGCCCCCTACCCCCCCACCCACAACAAAAGCCATTGCAAATAAAAAAACAACAAAAAGGTTTGCTATGGAAGGGACAGCAGCTAAAAGTGACCACTGAACTCAAATGAACTTCAACAGCAGCACCCCAATCTTATTCATTTCAGTTTGGAAAAAAAGAATTAAGAGACCACAGATAATGCAGCAGTGTAGAACTGGCCAGCAGCAGGACATTTCTAATGAGGGAGAATTGGCTGAAATCTACTAGGGTTAGGATAGGGGTAGATGGGTTAGGGTTAGGGTTATTGCTGGTACAGACACTGAGGAGGGTTAGGGTTTTCCCTTGAAGAACAAGGTCAGGACTTAGGGATAGGGTTAAGGACCTCCCCAAAGGTCAGGGCCATGTCATCAATGGTCAGGAGGTGTGGCTTCCCTCCCACCTGTGCTTGGACACAGGGGTAGAAAGACTGCTTCACCCGTCTTCGCTAGTGCTTGGATGCAAAGGACAGGCAGGAGTTTTACTACAGGAATTAAGAGACTGCAGATGACACAGCGGTGTAAAATTGGCCAGCAGCAGGACAATTGCAAATAGCAAGACTAGGTCCAAATTTACTAATAGCACAGGCAGTGTTTTTTCTACAAGAAACTAAACCTTGGCTTACCTTTACATAGGTCATCGCCCCTTCAATCCATCATGAATGCTGCTGCCAGACTCATCCACCTTACCAACCGCTCAGTGTCTACCACCCCTCTCTGCCAATCCCTCCATTGGCTTCCACTCACCCAACAAATGAAATTCAAGATACTAACAACTTACAAAGCCATCCACACCTTGACCCCCAGCTACATCACCAGCCTGGTCTCAAAATACCAACCAAATCATGCTCTTGGTTCCTCCCAAAGACCTTCTGCTCTCTAGTTCCCTTGTCACCTCCTCCCACACTCACCTCCCCCATCCTCTGGAACTCTCTACCCCAATCTGTCCGACTATCTCCTACTCTGTCCACTTTTAGACGATCCCTGAAAACGCATCTCTTCAGAGAAGCCTATCTGGCCCCCACCTAACAGCTGCACATTTATTTTCTCCATCAGCCCATCCCCCCCCAGTTATTACTTCTGGTATCTTTTGACCCTCTCTCTTAGACTGTAGGCTCCAATGAGGACTTATGTTGTAAAGTGCTGCATAAACTGTTGGTGCTATATAAATCCTTTATAATAATAATAATGATAATAATAATGTCATCACATACCTGACAAAGGGGTCCTGTTTGGCTCTGAAACTTTGCACTTCTTCCACTGTGATGTGATCATTCTTCAATAAAACCTTTGGAGGTTATCTGAAGATCTGTGGTGTGATGGTAAATACGGCACATACACTGATCTATGATGTTTCCAGTCCCCATCTGGCTGTTGCTGCAGCACCCACCACCCTAAGACCATTCCAGGAACGTGTGCAATGGCAATATTGACATTGGCTTATCCAGCAGCCCTGGCATTGGCCATTCTAACCCTGCTGGCCATAGTTCAATGACCATGCAGTGCATTTCTCCCGGGTGAATCTACACATTATTGGTCAGGGTGACAATGATGGGAAAATAACACACATTTGTGTATCATAGTAAACCCAATCATCCTACATAGATGTAGCTGGTCAGTGGTATTTGGCTCCGTCACCATTACAATTTGAAATCTCTTTGTGATACAATAAAACTTGTTTTTTGTGCATTTTGTTGCTGTTAATATATTTTGGGCACTGTAAAAATAATCTATAAAATGGCTATAATTGGGTTTTAAACACGTATGTAAAATAGTTAAAAGATTCATTTCGTAATAGAATAAGGTGGCATTTTCATCAGCTATAAATATAAAATGCCTCCAGAAAAATACATCAGTCTGTGACGATTGCATTCAAGTTAAACCGCTCGGGGCTAAGCCCTGCCTGGGTGAGGCCCAGTTACTGTGACGTCACCTGATCTCTGCTTTCTACTTTCTTCACAAGACAGACGCATGGCATTCCATCTGGACCAATGAGTATATAAGCAGCTGAGTGATCGGTAATTGTACCCACAACCTCCACCACCTCTACCCAACTGCCTCTCCTAAAGGTGGCAAAACTCAACTTACAACCAACTTTGCTCACTTGTTGGAAGAACATTGAGTTGTTGGAAGACCCTTGCATACCTGGGACATTTCCACACCACATTAATCGGTGAGTATTATAAACTTTGATTTCTAAGCCATTTACAACTAATAGCAAACAATCAGTATGAATTATAATTTTCTAAAGCTGCCCATGCACCTTACATGCTGATTGTCTCCTTTAGGTAGGGAATATCACCAGGAAATGATGGAGGCCATTGGTGGCTCTTCATTTCATGATTGCTGGTTGGCTGGTGATCACGATCATTCCTTGGCTTCATTGCTCTCTGAGTCGCTGCCTTTGTAACATGTTTAATTGCAATGTAAGGGCTTACTTAACTATACAATCAATGTGTATCTAATTGGCAATTGTTGGAAGTTCTAATGGGAATTGAACAGTCAACGTGTGTTGAGCTTTAGGTTTACTAAAACCATGTAACATAAGGATTACCTAAATGTGTATTTGATTTGTAATCAGCCAGGCAGAACCTTGTACTTCATAAGATCTATAGGAGAAATTACAATCAGCTTCTACTGTGTGTGGTCAACTAATCAATTTTTCATTTCATGATCGATTCTTATTGTTTGCTTGTAGTTCTATTTGTGTATATATATATATCTATGATATATTGTAACATGGAGGATCGTTAGCTTTCGTGGTAGATGCGTTTTTCAGTAATTGGTGGTAGTCATGAACTATATTTTAAAGGGTCTGGTAGCCCATTTTTTATTAAAAGGCAAATAAAAAGTCTGTAACATAAAGGTTTCCCATGCAGGGATTCTTCTCCAGAAAAATTCACAAACAGAAAGTGCTAGCCCACCTGGCTCTCTCTTTAGCAGTACCACTGCTCTTTATGCTGGTCACACAGACCACAGGATTCTTCAGTGTGGACCGCTTCACACCAACACACACAGCTCCGCTCTGGCCTTAGTCCTTAGACCGTTTACTGCCTCTTACAGACACACAGGCTTTGGCTGTCTCCTGCAGCCCCTCTGACTCCTGGAGAGGAATGGAGTCCCCCTGACTCCCCATGCACAGACCCCCTGTCTGTTGGGTGGAGATCTCTAAGTGGGAGCCATGAGGTATTCCCAATCCTTCACCTGAGCACACACCCTGCTGGTCATCCAACCCAGACACAGGGTTGGAGATTCCGTCCCACCCAAGACACTATGGAATCTCCCAACTACAGAGCCCCATCCCGGTATCCCAAAACCTGGAGAAAGCCGCAAGAGCCGTTTCTCCACTCCCCAGCTGCACTCTGTAGTCCTGCACTGAGCCCATGTGCTCTCCCTGTGTCCTTTACATCACCAATTTCATAGAGACCGCGTCTCGTCCTGTCACAATATATATATAATTCTCAAATATTGTTAAGTCTAGTATGTTACATAGTCAATAAAAATAAGGAATATTGTAACATTTATGGATGTTTGTTGTATTTTTTTATTTGCATTTATTTTGTTTTATTTTGGGTTTTACTTTAGTGCATTACAATGAATCTTATTTTTTATTTGTAGCTATAAAGTAATATATGCAATAATATATATATATATACACACACACACACAAAATAATATACACACAGTATATATATATATATATATATTTTATTTTATTTTTTTTCTGATCAAATATTGTTAAGCCTAGTATGTTACATACTGTATATGGATATTGTAACATATAGATGGATGTTCTTTTTTTCTTTGGATTTATTTTGTCTTATTTTGAATGATATATATAAAAAAATGAGAAAGTCTGTAGGATTTTTTTTAGATTTTATTTTTTATTGTTTTTTTTCTTTTTTTTTCTTTTGCTGAATTACAAACAGCAATTGGTTACTCATATAGGATGTGTTTTCTAGGGTCCCTGATAACCATGAAGACAACACTACTGCTATCTGTATTGTGCGCTGTCATGGCGGGTGAGTGACGTTTATCTCCTTTTATCTTCTAATATCACATCTGGAATACAGAGACAGAGATCTTTCCCAGAGATTGGAGGGAATGATTGGGGAAGGGCAAATGAACATAAAAAAAGAGGGAGATCCGTTCTCTAATTGAAGTTTGTCTAAACCCGAGAATGAAAATATAATATGTTGCAGCTTGCTGGTCCTTAGTGGTGGCTGCTTTAGTTTTCTTTTTTTTTTTTAGACTTTTTTTCACATATTTTTACCTGGTGATCCTGCCAGACTTCCTGTTACATCGCCCACTCACCATATTGTATCTATGAGGCTGGGTTCACACTAGAACATGCAGCGGAGCACCACAGGGGTCCGGTGTGTCCTGATTCACTGTTTCAGGTCCGATTTCAGTCCGAAGACGCACAGCGTTTTTGTGCAAAACGCACCGGATCTGCTGCAGAGATATGTGAACCGGCTCCCTAGAGAGCTGGTCAAAGTCTCCTGCTATTGCGAATTGGATGCGGAGACCCCCATCCAATTCACAATGGTGTGAACCCAGCCTGAACAAGCAGTGTAATTGCCTTAGGACCACAAAGCACCTCCACCATTCTTCATCTGCATAACATAGGAGGAAGGGGTTCTGTAGCTCACACATGAAAACTGGGCAGGACTGATAACACTGTTTGAGATAAGACTGCAGCATGCACTGAATTTCTGGCAGGATCAACAGGTATAACAAAATGAAGTAAGAATTAATGGCAGCCCTGTGTGTCTGCTAAATAGCGGTGTGGTTTTCCTGCAGGTGTGGGAATTTGTGCGATTTACACGCATTCCCACACCCGCATATATGAGAACCTCGCCTTATTCATGAACACGGGGGAATACAACACTGTGAGCACTTTGTTTATGAATTGTAACACTTTTGAAGTTTGTATATTGGAACATTTGGATACAAGTTGCAGCAGTTTGGCACCAATTGGATTGTTGTTGAACACTTTGTAACAAGCTGGACATTATCGCTGATTTATTTATATTGATCCTTGTTGTATTACATAGTAGCTGTATCTGAGATCTGTTTAGATTTCCATACAGGAACACAGGATGGACTTTAATGTTTTTTCTGTCTCTCCAGTGGCTGCGTCTCAATCCTGTGGAAGTTTTACCTGTGCTGCTGATGAGTATTGTGACAGTGCTACTACCTGCCAGTGCAATACAACTTTCTATCCATTTACACCAGGTATGGAATGCTATAATACAATGGTTACAATGACTCTTGTGCCTTTTAAAACCAAATGTTGCATTTTCACAAAAACCATATAAGGTCCATGAAACATACATAGTACATAGTGGGAAAGTGATGGCCCATTTACACCCGGCTGTTAAATTAACCAGCAATGGAGGACCCTGCTGTGAATGAGCCCCCCGGCTTGTCCCACATTGGAGTGGTGGATAGTAGAGGTGTAATCTGACCGTCTGCAGGCTGACTGTCACATAAACATGCAAACTTGGATTGCTGTGGGTAATATGGAGATTGGATTAGAAACCATAGCAAGACCTCATTGAAGTCAGCTTATCTTGTTCCAAATGGAACATTCACCGAGATCTGTGGCTTAGGGGGGTCTGTATAGGAGAAATCCTGAAAAAAATGAATCAGCTTCTAAAGGACTCCTGTGTGCTCCCCATACCAGACTTCCTGAACCAGAGCCCCATGGAACTTTATGGTTTCTCCAGAGGTTGGGATTCCTTGAGCACATTCTGCTTCTCAGGAGACATAAATGACCATCTATGGACATGACCAAATATAGTCAATGTTGTCACTGGGATCCAAATGCCTGAAAAGCCAAGGAACTTGACTTGTTCAGACGGAACCTTAAGTTCATACTACTGACCACCAATGTAAGGGGCACTACACTGATCATCAATGTAAGGGGAACTACACTGATCATCAATGTAAGGGGAACTACACTGACCATCAATGTAAGGGGACACTACACTGATCATCAATGTAAGGAGGCACTACATTGATCATCAATGTAAGGGGCACAACACTGATCATCAATGTAAGGGGCACTAAACTGATCATCAATGTAAGGGGCACAACATTGATCATCCATGTAAGGGGCACTAAACTGACCACCAATGTAAAGGGGCACTATATTCACCACCAATGTAAGGGGCACTACACTGATCATCAATGTAAGGGGCACAACACTGATCATCAATCAAGGGGGCACTAGACTGATCATCAATGTAAAAGGGCACTACACTGATCACCAATGTGAGGGGCATTACACTGACCACCAACATAAGGAGAAACTACACTGACCACCAACATAAGGAGAAACTACACTGACCATCAACAGTCAATGTTTTGTATGTAAACTGGACGCTTCATTTGGCTTGAACTCTTTGACTCTATGCCAACTTTCTCCCCAGTCCCTGATAACTCTTGCCACCCTAAAGTGGGTATATATAGAAAACCCCTATAGTGTATAATGTACATCAAGCATGTCACTTGTCACCTTCTCATCTCAGAAATGCTGAATAAAATTAATCTTTTTTCAGGAGTCACTCCATTTGTAAATCTTACTTGCACTGGAGCAAAGTTCAATATACAAGTGTCAAAATGTTGGTTGGAAAAAAATGGCTATAATACGTCCGGTATCAGGCTGAACAGTGCCAACTCCACGTGTTTGGCAGCAAGGGAGGTTGTGGATGGAACATCAGAGATGACCATTCAACGTCCATTGATAACTTCTGACTGTAACACAGTTCCGGTGGTAAGTTCTCCCGACACCGTCTGACTGTTATAGAAGAGAAATAAAAACGGATACAATAAAGTCTGTATAGACAAAAATGTGACCATTTAGGGTTTGAATGGAATAGAGAAGGTTTAGGACCCTTGTCATGTCTTTATTGTTGTCTTTGTCCCCAGAAGAGTGTTTTACCCTCTATATATTTTTTTAAATACATTTTGTAAGGAAAGACATTGCCAACCAGAACCTTTTGTTGCATAACTCAGGCTCAGAAGAACACATTAAAGTATTAATAAAGCCTGAGTGTTTGTTTTACCCTAATAAATTCCCAGCATTAATGGTAAACATGCCATGGGACATTTACAACTCCCCCATCCTCAAACACGTATCTGATGTCCCTTGTCACTTCCACCGGGTGCTCCAAGCCTGCACCGTTCCCTGAACTTCCTGGTTGTAGATCAGATAGTGAGGGAAGGGGTGTGATTGGCTCCTGCAGTTGTCTGGGAGGAGGGATCAGAGATGTGGTTTGCTGGGCGCTTTGTGTTTGAATGGACACACACAGCCCCAGTCAAGGGTGCATAGGCATGGGAGTCTCCTTAGAAGCTGGCTAGTTAAAGGAGACACCCATAAACACTACATCAATATAAGTACCTTATTGCAACCTAGTTTCACTCCCTGCAGAGCAGAGCTCAGACTGGGAGGAGGAGAAGCAGCACATATTAGTTAGTTCATGTGCTGACAAAGATTATTTTGATAAGATGACAGAACAGAATGACAGAGAGATGAGTCCTCCTTTCACTGTCCAGTGACAGGCTGGGTGGGGGGTTCCAAGGGGACCTTGACTTAGAGGAAGTGGGTTGAATGATGCTGGCCATCAGACCGAGGACATCAATTGGCAAAAGTACCACTGGGGAAGTCTCTGCATTGAAGTTGAATATTGCAGTAAAAACGAGTTTTATTATTTTATCTTTGGGCTATTTATTTTTATCTGGTTGTTTTTGGTTGGAGTTCTGCCTTAACAAAACTAGAGACTTCCTTTTTGACTTGTCAGGGGAATAGACTGTCATTAATAGTAACCTTCTGCTAATGTGCTGATTACTGTACAGCGGTAAGTTTTCTGACCCTGTTTAATGTCTTCTGTGCTTCCTTTTTCTACAGATGAATTCAGACAATGTCATGTACACAAATCTGCTGTATATATTTGGCAAGACCGATCCAATCCGAATAACAAACGACCTTGTCCTGAATATTTCCTGCTCTTTCCCGCTGCATATGAATGTCTCTCTTAATGTGACACTGCATCCAATACTTGGGTAATTATTATTACATACTTTCAGGAATCAATTATCTCTTATAATATTGCATTCTAGCATTCTACTCTTGTATCTTCCCTACAGTATATGTTAAACTTACAGGTCTGTAGTTACTGGATGAAGACCTCAATCCCTTTTTTAAACAAAGGCACTAAAATGGGCTTGTGTCAAGCCACAATAAATTAGAAGCAAAACCTTAAATATAACTGAGCTCAACTCTCTGAGGACACATGGGTGTATATATATATATTATCAAAGCAAATCTCATAAGGTTGTCTAACATGTAAGCATTACACAATCTTAAGGGATCCACAAAAGAAAATCATATAGAAAAATGTGTGCATTAACTCTTTATTAGAGATAAAAGGTTAAAAGTTGGCTTAAACCCTGAAGTTAGGATTAAACCCCTTGTGCCAAGCCTTAGAAAATTAGAAACAAAAGCTTAGATATAACTGAGCTCAATTCTTTGAGGATACATGGGTGTAAGTAATCTGGGCCACGCGTTTTCAAGTAACCCTGTCAAACTGAGAGATAATGTTCCCACAATTGAATAGTTTTTAAGGCCTTTGTCTCCTACCTTCCCTGCTTCAGTGCTGCAGCTTCCATGATACTCTTTGGCATTCAATGCTTGTGCTTCCCCCCCCCCCCCCATGCTGCATGGTTTCTTTCTCCTCACCCTACAACACTGCTGAGTCCTACAGTGATATCGGGGTCAGAGGAACAAACCATGGCATGTGCTGGGAGACACTTCCAGAAATGTTGAATACTGAAGAGTCTGGTGGAGGCTGCAGTACTGGAACAGTGGAAGTAGACATGGGCTGCCTGACAGATGAGTATGAAAGCTCTTCTATTGCAGCAATGTTTCTTCTTGATTTTTTTTCCAACCTGACAAGGTCCCTT
>BLSH010243785.1:41478-53965 GCA_018402905.1 Glandirana rugosa
GGTTCATCTGTGTGGAAAATGTTGAGAAAGGTTGCTTTAACCTTTTATTAGCCTTTGTTAAATCCTAATACTGCTGATTTCCAGCAGCCTCATTTCAGCCTGCGCTATAGTGGTAACAGACTGCATGTGTTTTTTCACTGGGCATATGTCCAAATTGTTGCTGGCTGCAATTGTTTTATATTTATATTTCACAAGTCTTTTCTATATGGCGACAATAGTGGAATATGTCTGGACAATATGCATCAGCAAAGAAGCCCACAGTATAGTTTCCTTTGGGAGAGGGATATAGTGATTTACACCAGCCAATTAAAAATAGGTTTTTCAAGTGAGAGGTTAAAGCTTGTATGAGATGTTAGTGGTGGGGTTTACATTTACTTTAACAAACAATGCTTGAGTTTGTTAAATTGGGGGGTGGGATGCTTTGGTGCACACTACTTTACTGCACATGTATGCAATGAGGTGCTTCAAGTAGGGGGTGTCAGCAACAAGTGTATGTTTTGAGGCCCCAGAATAAATAAAATTAAAATAAAATATACCTCCTTCCCCACAAAAATCTGCAGCTATTGTATTCCCTGATTGCATGAAGGCACTGTTAGAAAAACAATTTTCCACCTGACTTATTTTATTTTTTAATGGAAGGATGTTGGATGCAGTGGGACCAACAGGGCCACCCACCTTTCGAATTTCACACTGTTTGTTTGGTACCAGACAAAGTTTGCTTCACTACTGTGACAGAACCATCCAGCACCCAGCTTGGATGCCTCCGTCAAGATATATAGCTTCCTCCAGTCTGGACCTAGGAACCAGATATTATAGCTGAGCACCCAAGACTACACGACAATAACTTATATGCAAACTGGGACTCACTTTATTAAAACTCAGACACATACTTTATACCCCTCAGGAGGACATTCCCTTCTTGGGGATATTAGCAAGACAATGCAAATTGCAAACAGTAATTAATAGCCAACATAAACAATGATCTAATTGAACCTTAAGCCAATCAAAATAAACATATAAAATCCCACAATAGTTAAAAAACAAGGTAAAGTGGACACAATATTAATCTCTCTGAGATGAGCAGACAGAGAGAAGCAATAGGTGACTCAATTAACAATAGGAATTCATACCTAGGAGGTACACAATTAAAGAGACATACTTAACAATAAACACATAACACCTTAATAAACAGACTGTTCAGCACCAGTATTCAAGAAGACCCAGGGCTGTCCAATGTTTATTAGGCTATTAGGCAAGTCGACAAACACAGCAAATCCACCATCACTTCTGAGAATGCTATGGTGCAGCACCTAGCTCCACCCTATGAGTTTCGTGATGACTTCTTCAGGGGCATCACTCTTCCCCCCTCTCCTCTCCAGCTGACGTCAGCAGCAGTGCTCGGCCCCACCCTCTGGAACTCTTTGCTGAGCAGAGGACAGAGAAAAACTACAACTGATCCTAGGAAGCCTGTGTGTTATCTATACAGATAAGCATATATAAGTTATAACACAGGCACAGGTGAACTTATTATGCTAATACAGAAAGAATGGGAGCATTTTATATAAGTGGCTTAACAACCACTTTAATCTGGGCGGGTACAGTAGCAAGGGGCTTATGGAATTCTGAAAGCCCCCTTTAACAATATGGGGGCACCAGATAATACCCTCCCATGTGAATGTACATAGTACCCTACTCATTTACAAAATAAAATACAAACAGTAAAAAAACACACAAAAACATAATGTACATCCATCATTAATCACGCCGTCCAGAGATTTAGATCCAAATCAATCATTATGCATGACACTTGCTCACCTCTGACAGCTCTGGCAGTTGACAGCTGATTTAAATAAAGGGGCGATTTCTCTTGAGGGACATCCTTGACCACATTTTGACATGACTCATAGAGGGGGATTTGGTAAAACTGGAGAGTGCAAAATCCGGTTCAACTCTGAATAGAAACCAATCAGTTTCCAGGTTTTTTGTCAAAGCTTAATTGAACAAGCTGAAGTAAACAGCTGATTGGCTACCATGCACATGTGCACCTGATTCTGAATCCTCCAGTTTTAGTAAATCTACCACCCCAAACAGTATAGAATTTGAGGAAACCCCATCCCTTTTTTAGTGCGGTGTCACCCTTACAATTGACCTGATCTGAAGGACCTCAAATGAGTTATAGGGGAACCTATACCTTTTTTTGTGTGTTGGACCCCATTAACAACTATAGCAGACCCTCATCTAGGATAAGAATCTGGTATAGATAAAAGGAATTCCGGCCATTTGTTTACAAACAGAACAAAGCGGCAGGGAACTGTAATTTTTAGAGTTGAGCGAACCCGAACTGTAAAGTTCGGGTCCGTACCAAACTTTTGGGTGTCCAGGACCGGGACCTGAACCCGGACTTTTCAAAAAAAGTCTAGGTTCGAGTCCGGGGTTCTGGTATTTTATTCCACGTGTTGAAAAGCTGCCAAGGGCAGCCAATCAACAAGTGTTTCACTGGTTTTCCCTAGAAGCCATCACAGCCATGCCTACTAATGGCATGGCTGTGATTGGCCAGTGCACCATGTGACCCAGCCTCTATGTGGGGCTGGACTCACCGTGCTGCATGTCATATGCTCTCAGGATAGTTTAGGGAGAGGGTGCTGCTGGCTCTGTGAGGGACAGATTGCAGATATTATAGAACCTCTCATCCTGCATTACTGAACGATCTGATTGTGGACTAGGGAGAGATACTAGTACTGGTGCTTTGAGGGAGGGAGAGATACTAGTACTGGTGCTTTGAGAGACAGATTGCACACCTCATCCTGCTGCACAGAACGATCTGACTGGACTAGGTAGAGTCTGTTACTTTAAGGGAAAGATTATTCTTCTAAAATCATCATCAAGTTGTACAGGGAAAGGTTCCAGCTGTTGCTTTAAGGGAAAGATTATTCTTCTAAAATCGTCATCAAGTTGTACAGGGAAAGGTTCCAACTGTTGCTTTAAGGGAAAGATTAGTGTTCTAAAATAATCATCAAGTTGTACAGGGAAAGGTTCCAGTTGTTGCTTTAAGGGAAAGATTAGTGTTCTAAAAGCATCATCAAAGTGTGTGGGAGAAGCCTATATCAGCCGCAGGGAGCCAGTTTTAGAACACTGATATGGCTCCCCGCGCCTGCAATAGGCTTTTCCCATACACTTTGAAGTTGATTTTAGAACACTAATATGGCTCCCCGCGCCTGCAATATGCTTTTCCCATACACTTTGAAGATGATTTTAGAACACTAATATGGCTCTCCATGGCTGAAATAGGCTTTTCCCACACAATTTGAAGATGATTTTAGAACACTAATATGGCTCCCCGTGCCTGCAATAGGCTTTTCCCATACACTTTGAAGATGATTTTAGAACACTAATATGCCTCCCTGCTGCTGAAACTTCCCCTCCTCCAGTCCCATCTCCACCATCCTATATCCTCTTCCTCTGGTCCCATGTCATCCATCCCATGTCCTTCTCCTTCCCCATCCCATGTCCTCCTCCTCCAGTCCCATCCCCCAATCCCATGTCCTCTTCCTCCTGCAGTCCCATCTCCTCCATGCTATGTGCTCCTCCTCCAGACCCATCTCCTCCATCCTATGTCCTCCTCTTCCAGTCCCATCTCCTACATCCTATGCCCTCTTCCTCCAATCTAATCTCCTCCATCCCATGTCCTCCTCCAGTCCTATCTCCTCCATCTCATGTCATCCTCCTTCATTCCCATATCCTACATCCCTTGCCCTCCTTCAGTCCCATCGCCTCCATGCAATGTCATCATCTTTCAGCCCCATCTCTTCCATCCAATGTCCTCGTCCTCCTGAAGTCCCATCTTCTACATCCTATGTTTTCCTCCTCCAGTTCCATCTCTTCTATCCTATGTCCCCCTCCTCCAGTCCTATTGCCTCCATCCCATGTCCTCCTCCAGTCCCATGTCCTCCATCCCATGTCCTCCTCCTCCAGTCCCGTTGTCTTCATCTTATGTCTTCCTCCTTCTGTTCCATCTCCTTCATCCCATGTCCTCCTCCTTCTGTTGCCTCCATCTCATGTCCTCCTCCTCCAGGCATATCACCTCCATCCAATATCATCCTCTTTCAGTCCCATCTCTTCCATATCATGTCCTCCTCCTCCTGCAGTCCCATATCCTCCATAGAATGTCCTTCTCCACTAGTTCCATCACCTCCATCCAGTTTCATCTTCTTTCAGTCCCATCTCTTCCAATCCACATCCTATCCTCCTGAAGTCCCATCTTCTCCATTCTATATCTTCCTCCTCCAGTCCCATCTCTATCATCCTATGCCCTCCTTCTCCAGTCCCATCATCTAAATCCCATGTCCTCCTCCTTCAATCCCATCTCTTCCATCCCACATCCTCCTCCTTCTCCTCCTGCAGTCCCATCTCCTCCGCCTTACGTCCTCCTCCTCCAGTCCCATCTCCTACATCACATGTCCCTCTCAACCTTCAGTCCCATCTCCTTTATCATATGCCCCCCTCCTCCATTCCCATCTCATCAATCTCATGTCCTCCTCCAGTCCCATTGCCTCCATCCAATGTCACCTCTTTTCAGTCCCATCTCTTCCAACCCACGTCCTCTCCTCCTCCAGTCCCATATTCTCCATCCTATATCTTCCTCCTCCAGTCCCATCGTATCCATCCCCTGTCCTCCTGCTTTAGTCTTATCCCCTCCATCCTATGTCCTCCTCCTCCAGTCCCATCACTTCCATTCCATGTCCTCCTCCTTCTGTCACATCTCCACCATCCCATGTACTCCTCCAATTCCATTTCCTCCTTTCCATCTCCTCCTCCAGTCACATCTCATTCATCCCATATCATCCTCCTTCTTCAGTCCCATCTCCTTTATCCTATGTCCCCCTCCTGTCCCATCTCCTCCATTCCATGTCCTTCACCAGTCCCATCTCCTCCATATCATGTTCTCTTCCATCCCATGTCCTACACCTTCTACATCCCATTTACTCCTACTCCTCCTTTAGTCTAATGCCACCCTTCCCATGTCCTCCTCCTCCAGCAGTTCCATCTCCTACATCCTATGTCTTCCTCCTACATACCTATCTCCTCCATCCTAAGTTCACCTCCTCCTCCAGTGCCATTGCCTCCATCCCATTTCCTCCTCCAGTCTCATCGCCTCCATCCCATGTCTGCCTCCTCCTCCAGTCCTGTCTCTTCCATACCATGTCCTTCTTCTCCTACTCCTCCAGTTCCTTCCCCCATCCCATGTCCTCCTCTGCTTCCAGTCCCATCTCCTTCATCTCATATCCTCCTCTTCCTTCAGTCCCATCTCCTCCATCCCATGTCCTTTTCCTCCACTAATGTCATCATCTCCATAAAATGTTCAAATGCTCCATACCATGTCTTCCTCCAGTCCTATCTCCTCCATAACATGTCATCCTCCTCCTTCATCCCATGTCCTCCTCCTCCTCCAGTCCCATCCCTTGTCCTCCTCCGCCACCAGTCCCATCTCTTCTATCCCATGTCCTCTTCCTCCTCCTCCAGTTCCACCTACTCCATGCCATGTTCTCCTCCTCCATTCCATGTCCTCCTTACCATGTTCTCCTCCTTACCATCCTATGTCTTCCTTCTCCTCCAGTCTCATCCCCCATCCAATTTCCTTCTCTTTCTCCAGTCTCATCTCCTCTATCTCATGTCCTCCTCCTCCAGTCCCATCTCCATCATCCCATGTCAACCTCCTCCTTCGGTCCCATTGCCTCCACCCCATAACCTCCTTCTCTGTCAGTCCCATCTATTCCATTACATGTCCTTCCCATCCTTCAGTTTAATCCCCCCATCCCATGTCCTCCTCTTCCTCCAGTATCATCCCCCCATCCCATGTCCTCCTCCTGCAGTCCCATCTCCTCCATCCAATGTCCTCCTTCTCCAGTCCCATCTCCTCCATCCCATGTCCCCCTCCAATCCCATCTCCTCCATCCCATGTCCACCTTCAGTCCCATCTCCTTCATGCAATTTTCTCCACCACCTTCATTCCATGTCCACCGCCTTCTCGATTCCATGTCCTCCTCCAGTCCCCCCCACCCCATATCATGTCCCCCTCCCCCTGCATTCTCATCTCCTCCATCCTCTCCTCTTCCTCCAGTCCCAATTTCTCCATCCCATGTCCACCTCCACCAGACCCAATCCCGTCTTCTCAATCCCATGTTCTCCCCCAGTCCCATCTCATTATTCCCATCTCTTCTATCCCATGTCCTCCTCCTGCAGTCCCATCTCTTCCATCCCATTTCTTCCTCCTTTTTACCATGTCCCATCCCATCTCCTCTATCCCATGTCCTCCTCCTTCAGTCCCTACGCCTCCATTCCAAGTCCTACTCCTTTAGTCCCATCTACTCCATCCCATGTTCACTTCTAGTTCCATCTTCTCCCCACCATGTTCTCCTCCTCCTCCATCCCATGCCCTCCTCCTTCTCCATCCCATGTCCTCCTCCAGTCCCATACCCCTAATCCCATGTCCTCCTCATCCTCAAGTCTCATCACTTCCATCCAATGTCCTCCTATTTCAGTCTTATCTCTTCCATCCCAGGTCATCCTCCTCCTCGAGTCCCATCTCTTCTGTCCCATGTCCTCATCCTCCAGCCCCATCTCTTCCATCCTATGTTCTCCTCTTCCAGTCCCATCTCCTCCATACCATGTCCTCTTCCTCCGGTCCCATTTCCTCCATCCTATGACCTCCTCCACCAGTCCCAATCCTGTCTCCTCAATCCCATGTTTTCCCCCAGGCCCATCTCATTGGTCACATCTCTTCCATTCCACGTCCTCCTCCTGCAGTCCCACCTTCTCCATCCCATGTCTTTCTCTTCCAATCCCATCTCTTCCATTCTATTTCCTCCTCCTCTTGTCCCTTCTCCTTTATTCCATCTCCTTCTCCAGTCCCATCTCCTCCATCTCATGTTCTTCTCCTCCCGTCCAATCACCTTGATCCTATGTTCTCCTCCTTCAGTCCCATCTCCTTCATTCCATGTCCTTATCCAGTCTATCTCCTCCATACCATGGTCTGCTCCTCCTTCTCCGTCCCATATCATCATCCTCCTCCAGTCCCATGCCCCACATCCCATGCCCTCCTCCTCCTGCACTCCCATCTCCTCCACCCTATGTCCTCCTCCTCGAGACCCATCTCGTCCATCCTATGTCCTCCTCCTCGAGACCCATCTCCTCCATCCTATGTCCTCCTCCTCCTCCAGTCCCATCTTCTGCATCCCATCTCCTCCTCTAGTACCATCTTCTCCATCTCCAGTCCTCCTTCATCCCATCTCCCCCATCCCATGTCCTCCTAAAGTCCCATATCCTCCATGCAATGTCCTCCACTGACTTTTCCCATATCCTTCATCCCATGTCCTCGTCCTTCTCCATTCCATGTCCTCCTCCTCTAGTCCCATCCCTCCATCCCATGTCCTCCTCCTCCTGTAGTCCAATCTCCTCCATCCTTTGTCCTCCTCTTTCAGTCTCATTTCCTCCATCCTATGCAGGGCTGTCTTTAAGGCAGAGCAAAAGGGGCCGCTGCCCTGAGCCCCATTATTGTTGTGGGGCCTAAAGCAGCTGCCGTATACTTGACAACTATCCCAGTTTAAATTCCCTTGTCCCTTGAAGATTTCGTCCCCTGCTGTGTCCCGAAATCTTAGTGTGAAATTCTGTTACTAAAGCTGCCCAGCTCTGCACTATTGCTGTGTATAGATGACTCACCTGCAGATCCTGTGTCTACATGTAAATAACCTGCATTGATATGTAAATAATGGCAGCATTAATATCTAAATAAGCAAGGACCAACCGCATTGATATGTACATAGCAGCGGCATTAAAGTGTAAATATCCGCGAACCGGCAGCATTGATATGTAAATAGATTCAGCATTCATATGTATATCATGACCACCTGAGGTCATATCCACCATCACTTCTGCTGAATGGTGCCCACTGGGAAGGTAAAGGAGCATGCTTGAAAGTGCAGTCTAAAACTGTGGCCATTAAGCCTAACATCAGCCTGTTCTGCAAAGGTAAGCACATTTTCCATTACATTGGTGGCCAGTGTAAATCCCTCCTTACATTGGTGGTTACTGTGAATGCTCCCATTACATTGGTGGTCAGTGTACATCCCCAATGCTTTGGTGGCCAGTGTAGAAACTCTTTATATTGGTAATCTGTATAAAGAAAAAAAATACAAACTTGCATTTGTGGCAAGTTTCGAATCCTCCCTTACATTGGCGGTCCATGTAGAAGCCCCCTTAAAATGCTGGTGAATGTAACTCCCCCCTTCAATTGTTGGCCACATCAACAACCCCTTTATTGGTTGTTGATGTAAAATCCCCCATTACATTGGTTGTCAGTGTAAATTCTTCATTATATTGGTGGTAAGTGCAGACTTGCCCTTATTACAGTGGTGGTCAGTGTAAATCTCCCCTTATATTGGTGGTCAGTGTAAATCTCCCCTAACGATGGTGGAAGTAGAATTGTCACCTTACATTGGTGGTCAGTACAAATCTCCTTGACAATGGTTGTCAGTGTAAATTCCCCCTTACATTGAGGTAATTTTATATTCCCCCTTACACTGGTGGTTGGTGTAAATGCTCTTATTACATTGATGTCAGTGTAGAAATCTCTCTTTATATTGGTGGGCGGCATAAAATCCCCCCTCACATTGGTGGCCAGTGTAAATCCCCCCTCACATTGGTGGTCAGTGCAAACCCCCCTCACATTGGTGGTCAGTGTAAATTCCCCATTACATTGGTGGTCACTGTAGAATCCCCCACTATATACTTACCAAAGATTTCCAGCTTTGCTCTACATGATTCAGAATTTGCCACAGTGTACTGCCTCCTAATTAATTCCATCCCCCCACCTCTGCCACTAATCCCATCAACCCCCCAGCATTGCCACTGATCACAACCCCCTCCCTTTCCCAGCATTGCCACTGATTTTCTAGGATCCCTAGGAGTTTTCTGTCTATTGATGAGTCCCATCACCTCCCCAGTCCATAATGTGAAGGCAGTGAGGAGATAATGTTCTGTAACCTTTAGCAACCAAACCTTTAAGGATATGCAGTAACCTCTTGCAACCAATCAGTGAGCAGTAATAACGTGCAGTAAACTCTAGCAACTAATTAGTGAGTGGTAAGGATGTCCAGTAACCTCTAGCAACCAATCAGTGAGCAGTATTGATGTACAGTAATCTCTAGCAACCAATCATCAAGCAGAAGTCATGTGCGGTAACCTCTAGCAAATAATCAGTGAGCCTGATGTGTGCTGTAACCACTAGCAGCCAGTCAGCTGCATGAGCCGTAATGATACCCTGTAACCTCTGGCAACCAATCACTACCTGATCTGATTCAGTCGCAACCAATCACTGCCACTGGCTGATCTGATTCAGTAAACTGATTTTGAGTCTAGCTGCTACTTATTGTATGTCTCAGAGCAGGTGGAGAGTGAAATTGCATGGGGGGGCAAGAAAATGTTTGCCCAGGGTCCAATAAATATTAAAGAGGACCCTGACCCTATGTCCTTCTTCTCCAGTCCCATCGCCTCCATCCCAAGTCCTTTTACTCCAATCCCATCAACTCCTTCCCATGCCCTCTTCCAGTCCCATCTCCTCCATCCTATCTTCTCCTTAACCAGTCCAATTGCCTCCATCCCATGTCCTCCTCCTTCTCTCTCATGTCCTCCATCTCATGTCCTCCATCCCATGTACTCCTTTTTTATCCTATGTCCTCCTCCCCCTCCTCCAGTCCAGTTCCCTCTTCACATGTCCTCCTCCTCCTACAGTCTCATCTCCGCCATCCCATGTCCTCTTCCTCCAGTCCCATCTCCATCATCCCATGGCTTCCAATTCCTCCAGTGCCATTGCCTCCATCTCATGTCCACCACCTCATAGCTACATAGTTAGTCAGGTTGAAAAAAGACATAAGTCCATCCAGTTCAACCAAAAAAAAAAAAAAATATATATATATATAACCATTCAATTCCATATACGCAATCCTTCACCCACAGTTAAGCCAGAGGAAGGCAAAAAACCCAAGCAAAGCATGATCCAATTTGCTATAGTGGGGGAAAAATTCCTTCCTGATCCCCCGAGAGGCAATCGGATTTTCCCTGGATCAACTTTACCTATAAATGTTAGTACCCAGTTATATTATTTACATTAAGGAAAGAATCCAGGCCTTTTTTTAAAGCAATCTATTGTGCTGTCCAGAACCACCTCTGGAGGGAGTCTATTCCACATTTTCACAGCTCTCACCGTGAAGAAACCTTTCTGTATTTGGAGATAACATCTTTTTTCCTCTAGATGTAAAGAGTGCTCCCTTGTCCTCAATACCAAGATCACTATATGGACCACGTATGTATTTGTACATGTTGATCATATCGCCCCTTAATCTCCTCTTCTCAAGAGAGAATACATTCAGCTCCTCTAATCTTTCCTGGTAGCTGAGCTCCTCCATGCCTCTTATCAGTTTGGTTGTCCTTCTCTGCACTTTAGCCCCCTCTAGTCTCATCACCTCCACCTCATGGCTTCCTCCTCCTCCAATCCCATCTCTTCTATACCATATACTCCTCCTCTTACTCCTCCATCCCAATCCACCATCCCTCCTCCCATGACCTCCTCCGCCTCCAGTCCCATCTCCTCCATCCCATGTCCTCTTATTCCGCTAGTGTCATCACCCCATACCATATCCTACTTCTCTTCTAGTGTCATCACCTCCATGCCATGTCCTCCTCCTTCAATCCTATCTCCACCATACCTTCTCCTTCTCCTCCTGCATTCCCATCTCCTCCATCCTATGTCCTCTTCCTCCAGTCCCATTTCCTCCATCCAATGTCCTCCTCCAGTCCCATCGTCTCAATCCCATGTCCTCCTCCAGTACCATCTCCTCAATCCCATGTCCTCCATCTTCAGTCCCATCTTCTCCATTGCATGTTCTCCTCCAGTCCCATCTCCCCCATACCATTTTCTGATCCTCCTTGATCTTATGTCCTCCATCTCATGTCCTCCTCCTTCTACATCCCATGTTTTCTTGCTCCTCCTCCAGTCCCATCCATCCTTCCCATGTCCTCCTTCTCTTCCAGTTTCATCTCCTCCATCCCATTACCTCCTCCTCCTCCTCCTCCAGTCCCATCTCCATTATGACATGTCCTCCTCCTCTTCCAGTCCTATTGCATCAATCCTATGTCCACCTCCTCCTGTAGTCCCATCTCCCCCTTACCATGTCCTAATTCTCCATCCCATGTCCTCTATATCGTGTACTCCTTCTCCATCCCATGACAGCCTCCTCCTCCAGTCCCATTCCTCCATAGCATGTCCCCCTCCTGCAGTCCCATCTCATCCATCCTATGTCCTCCCCGTCCAGTCCCATATACTCCATCCTCCATCCTATGTCCTCCTCTTCCAGACCCATCTTCTCCATTCCATGTCCACATCCAGTCCAATCTCCTACATACTATGTTCTCCTCCTCCACCTTCAGATGTCCTCCATCCCATGTCCTCCTCCTTCTTTATTACATATCCCCTTCCTCAAATTCCATCTCCTGCACCCCATGTCCTCCTTCTCCTCCAGTCCCAACTCCTTGTCCCATGTCTTCCTACTGTAGAAACATCGCCAGCATTCCACGTTCTACTCGCACAGTCACATTTCCTCCATCCCATGTCCTCCACCAGTCTGATCTCCTCCATACCATGTTCTCCTTCTCATCCATCCCATGTCCTCCTCTTTCTTCATTCCATGTCCTCTTCCAGTCCTGCCCCCCCCTTATGTCCTCCCTCTCCTGCTGTCCCATCTTCTCCATCCCATATCCTTCTTCTTCAGTCCTTCAGTCCCATCTTCTCCATTCCAATTTCTCATCCTCCTTCTATATCCCATGTCCTCCTCCTCCAATCCAACCCCCACCTTCCTATGTCCTCCTCCTTTTCCAGTCTCATCTCCTTCATCCCATGTCCTCCTCCTTCTCCAGCCCCTTTTCCATTATGACATGTGCTCCTCTTCTTACAGTCCCATCACCTCCAGCCAATGTCCACCTTCACCTACAGTTTCATCACCTCTATCCCAATGTTGTCCTGCTCCTCAAGTCCCATCAGCTCCATACAATGTCTTCCTACTTCTCTATCCCCTGCCCTCCTTATCCTCCAGTCCCACCCCCCCCCCCCCTCAATGTCCTCCTTATCCTCCAGTCGCATCTCCCCCATCCCATGTCCTGCTCCTCCAGTCCCATCTCCATCATCCCATGACCTCCACCACATGCAGTCCCATCTCCTCCAAACCATGTCCTCCTCCTCCTTCAGTTTCATTCCCCCATCCCAATTGTTTCTCTTCCTCCAGTTCCCTCTTCTCCATCCATCCCATGTCCTCCATCTCATGCCTCCCTCTTTTTTACATCCCATGTCCTCCTTCTCCAATCCCACTTCCTCCACCCCGTGTCCTCCTCCTCCTCCAGTCCAATCTCCTTCATCCCATGTCCTCCTCCTCCTGTCCCA
>BLSH010243785.1:65856-81458 GCA_018402905.1 Glandirana rugosa
TCCTCATATACAGGTTTACTGTACAAAGGAAATAAATAAATAAATCGGATAATACTAACAGGTGTAAATATATTAGTAATGTAGAAATAGAGACCCGGTTTGGTAATACAGTGAATCTTATAACTTTTATGGCGAGGAGTCGGGTCTGTCGATTACGGACCTTATAAAACGTTCAAGGAGAAAAAATCAAAGTTAGTATTTGAGTAAACAATACGTTATTAGGAAGTTTTAAATGTAGAATTGGCCAAGGGGTGGCGCGCGGCACAAAAGTGCCACCGTCACCCCCTCGCGACGCGCTTAGCGGCATTTATTCGCCGCTAACCGAACCGCCGTGTTTACATCGGCGGTTCCCCGTTCTTTCTCTGTAGCTGCTCATCGCGGCTCGCCGGCGGACATCGGGTCCGCCCGAGCCGCGGGCACACTCCCCAGGAGTGGGGCAGGCGCGCGCGCGCGCCCCCTGGTGGCCAAATGCCAATCGCCGCTTATTTACGGCGATTCGCGCAGCGCTCCCCCACTGCCACCGTGAAAACACGGCGCGCGGTGGGGAACCGGTTAAGATGTAAATTTTGAAGGATTATTGCATAACAAATGAGTTTATGATTGAAACTAAAAAAGAGGAACTTGCAAAATATTCCAGGCATTAGCTGTCTGGGCTGAGGAGCGGTATTTTCAATATTCTAAGTGACATAATGGTTTGGCCCAGAGATAAAGATGTAATGATTATATAAATGTGGACAATCATAATAGGCTAAATAAATAAATAAAGGAAACATGTCATTTGGACATATACTCCTTATTGGTTGGAGATAATTACTGATGCCCACCTTATCCTTAAAGAGCCTGTACAAGGAAGAGTAAACAGACATTGTGTGTGCAATATATTTGTGTGTCGTATTACTTTGCAAACACTGTCCCCTGCATGCAGATCCGGGTGTGGCCAATGGAATGATGCTGGCAAATAAGGTATGTAATTAGATGATAATAAGGTGATAGTCAGGACCAGAGGTAATAGATGAAATGTATGCTTACAGCAGCAGCAGCAGCGGCAGAGAAAAAAGAAGAAGTGTAGGAAGACTGAAAGAAGCAGAAGACCAGAAGACGAAACAGGGAAGAAGGTGGAGGAAGAAAGAATAAGAAGACATTTTTAATAAAGGACTCAAAAAGTACTGTTTTTTTGTAACACTGCTACACTCCTTTTTTGGTGAATGGGTAGGGGGACAATGTACCCCATACTCATTTACATAGGGGGGGTCGGGATCTGGGGTCCCCTTATTAAACGGGTGTTCTAGATACCGATAAGCCCCCAGTTTTATTTTTTAATTGGTGCGGGGTTCCCCTTAAAATCCATACCAGACCCGAAGGGCCTGGTATGGACTGGGGGGGGGGGCCCACATAATATATTTTAGGTGATTTTTATCTATATTGCCAGGAACCCGCAATACATTACAGCCGCGAGTGATAAATAAAAATTTTTCCTTTACAAATGTCATTTTGCGGTGGCACTATTCTAAACATCACACAGATGTGCCACTTTGCAGGCATACTAAGGGGACCCCCAGGCACAATATTTACAGGAATATTTCATTTTTATTTTTTCACTTTAATCATTATTAAAATCACTGCTCCTGAAAAAACAATCGATTTAAAGACTTTTTTTTGCATTGATACATGGCCTCTAGGGCATGACCCGGGTCCCCATACACTTTTTATGGCAATAACTTGCATATAAGCCTTTAAAATGAGCACTTATTCCAACAAACGTATTGCAAAATGTAAAGTCCTGTTCGCAGTGTTCTGGTGTGAGCCGAACCAGGGGGTGTTCAGCTCATCCCTAAAAATCATATAGTATATAAACAGAGTTGTGCTATTTGATATAACCCCCAAATGACCCTTTTTGGAAAGTAGACATTTTACAATATTTAGTAAAAGGTATGACTGTGGTCGGGTGATCCATACTGTGGAACCTTGCAGGGGCCCTGGCTGGGTATATAGCCAAATGAAGCTGATGATCTTTTTCTAACAAAGGTCCACGCATATTGGTAAGCAGGCAATTTTACCATACCAAAGTGGTAGTTCTTAAGCAGACATTTATGTACATGGTGATGGATGGTGACTGTATGTTTTCCAACTTGGGTCACATACGAGGAGGACGTTATCCCAACAACTTATCTCTGCAGTATTCCTTTGGAATTTTATGTTTCAACTCATTTTAATACGTGTTATATGACCTCTACCATGTTTTTCATACTAAGAGTTGAGTTTGATTGCTCTTCTGCTCCTAAATGTTGTGTGCTTCATCCTGTCATCGGCTGTTCAAATGTGGAATGCTGCTATAGCCTATAGAGATGTCCAATTAGTCACTGTGGAATTGGAGCCTATGATTGATCTAGAGCCACAATGGTTTATGACATACGCTGTATTGTCAAAAGTATGGGACGACTGCCGTTACAAGCACATGAACTTTAATGGCCTCCCGATCTTAGTTCATAGGTGTTAATATTGAGTTGGCCCACCCTCTGAAACTATAACAGCTTCAACTCTTCTGGATGTTTGATCATTCTTCCAGAATCACATTTGTGAGGTCAGGCACTGATGTTGGATGAGAAGGCCTGCCTCATAGTCTCCATTCTAATTCATCCCAAAGGGGTTCTGTTCAGTTGAGGTCAGGACTCTGTGCAGGCCATTCAAGTTCCTCCACGCCAAACTCGCTCATCCATGTCTTTATGGATCTTGATTTGTGCACTGGTGCACAGTCATGTTGGAACTGGAAGGGGCCATCCCCAAATGATTCCCACAAAGTTGGGAGCAAGAACTTGTCCAAAATGCTTTGGCATGCTGACGCCTTAAAAGTTTCCTCCACTGGAACTAAGGGGCCAAGCCCAACCCCTGAAAAACAACCCCACACCATAATTCCCCCTCCACCAAATGATTTGGACCAGTGCACAATCAAGGTCCATAAACACATGGATGAGTGCGTTTGGGGTGGAGGAACTTGACTGGCCTGCACAGAGTCCTAACCTCAAAATGATAGAGCACCTTTGGGATGAATTTAGAGCGGAGACTGTGAGCCAGGCCTTCTCATCCAACATCAGTGCCTGACATCACAAATGCGCTTCTGGAAGAATGGTCAAAAATTCCCATAGACACTCCTAAACCTTGTGGACAGCCTTCCCAGTAGAGTTGAAGCTGTTATAGCTGCAAAGGGTAGGCCACCTTAATATTGAACCCTAAGACTGGGATGCCATTAAAGTTCACGTGCGTGTAAAGGCAGGTGTCCCAATACTTTTCACAATATAGTGTATGAATTACCCTTGTATCATTTTTCATTGTCCCCACAATTGGTCAGAACCTTCATGGATTGCAAATATTTGACAAATTTGATCACTGTCCCAATGTTCATAGAATAAATATTGTTTTGGTAATGCAGTCATTGAACTTGAGAACCTAATCATTTACCTTAGCTGTAAACTTTAAATTCACCTCTAAGTGCAACCCAACCTATAACAATAAAGTCAAAATTCCCCCGAGTCCTCTTGAACCTGAACTCTAACCTATCACTGATAAATCAAATACAAAGGGAGAGTCTAAGGGCAAAGAGGTTCTAATCTGCTCTCGTTTAAGAAAACTGACAATGTTCTGTGAATCTTTTGTCAGGGGTGCACCACGTATTGAATGTTAATTTGTGAAACTTAAATGTGATATAAATAATAAGGACCAAATATAAATCATCATCCTAAACATTTACAGACTTTACAAAAGTTTCTGTTAAAACAATCCTCCTTTATAAAACAAGAGCTACCTTTAACGCCAATCTATAGATATACAGTATATAATCCCCGCACCCATTCCTCCATTTAAACTTAAAAATAAAACATTTAACAGAGTTTTTCATCTACCTGAATCCGCGATCGGTGTCAGGATCCAGATCTGAACCTGGGACCTCTGCGGTGTCTGGCTGTGGTTCTTCTAGTTGTGCCACCTGCAATGCTGGGCAGTGCCTGTCCCGGGTCTGCAAGAGGATTCCAACAACTTGATGTTCTTCCAAAAAGTTGGTTGTCGGCTGAGCTTTGCTACATTTAAGAAAGACAGTTGGGTAGAGGTGGTGGAGGTTCTGTGTGCAATTACCGATCGCTCAGCTACTTATATACTCTTCGCTCCAGATGGAATGCCCTTCATCTATCTTGTGAAGAAACTAGAAGGTGGAGGTCAGGTGGCATTAAAGTAAAAGGGCCTCACCCAGGAAGGAGCTGTCACTGTCTAACTGTAAAGCAATTCTTACTGACCGATGGATTTTTCTGGAAGCATTTTATATTTATAGCCGATCAAAACTTCAGCAAGTTCTATTAGGACTATCTATCAGCTTTTTAAATATTTGTTTATAACTTAACTTTGACCATTTTTTACATTTTATTTTGCACATTCAGTCCTCAAAATCTATTACTGATGGACTATAAAGGCAATAAACCTTGGGAAGGAATTTCTCCAATTTGTTGCTTTTCTGTCTGTACAAAATAAGAGATTAGGCTTTTGAGATACCAAACCCCCAACATAATATATAAAAATCACATTTTATTGTATCACAAATAGATTTAACCCCTTCGTGCCTAAGGGTAAAGCAAATGCCTAAGCACAATTTTGCAACTTTGAAATGTGTTAGTAAAACTGTACATATCACCACAACTACTTTTTACATCCAGGTGGATTATATCATGTTTTTTTTTTCCCCGGACAAATTGGGCTTTCAGTTGGTGGTAAACAGTAATGGATATCTCCTGATTTTGTTTTTGATTATCAAAGGTGAACTGGCCTAAAATAACAAAATATATATATATTTTTTAAATTTAGCCGTATATTTCTTGTTGCTGCCATAACCTTTCACCAAAGAATAACCCAAAATAAATTCTCCTGCTACCAACGATCACAGTGATACCACATATGTATATGTTATTTGTTGTATGTGCCCATAGTACAGCCCAGAAACTGCATGCATTTTGCTTTTTTTTTTAATAATACATTATTTGTTTAAAAATACAGGGGAAAGAAAATACAATATGTTATACACAAAGTAAAGAAGTTAAAATTACAAAATACATGAAGATATAAAGATATCATAGATGTGTGCAGCCTATTGCATTAGGGTGTGCACCACAAAGCGCAAACAAACATGTGTGTGTCTGTGTGCATGTCAGAAGGGCAGAGATCGGTGTCAGTAGGGCAGAGATAGGTGTCAGTAGTTTATTTTTATTCTATTTTATTTGTTTTTTACAATTTAGTTTTTTTATTATTTTTTTCAAATATTATATTTTATTATTTTTTTACAATTTATTTTAGGAGCCCTGCTGGGGGTTTTTGGTGAAATATCAGGGGTTTAAACAGACCCTTGATTTCTCACTTTTGAGACAGATAAAGAGACTGAGGACAGAGATTCCCCAGTCCCTTTCTCTGCAGCCAGGCAGCAGGGAGAATCTGCACAGTACAGGGGGATTAGGGTGTGCCCGGGTACACCTGCTACCCTATGTGCGCATGCCTATGAAAGATATACATTTGAATAATTATTAGGGCAAGTCATATACTGTACATAAACAGTATCTCACAAAAGTGAGTACACCCCTCACATTTTTGTAAATATTTTATTCTATCTTTTCATGTGACAACACTGAAGAAATGACACTTTGCTACAATGTAAAGTAGTGAGTGTACAGCTTGTATAACAGTGTAAATTTGCTGTCCCCTCAAAATAACTCAACACACAGCCATTAATGTCTAATGGCCATTAACCCCATAGTGAAAATATCCAAATTGGGCCCAATTAGCCATTTTTCCCGCCCGCGTCATGTGACTCGTTAGTGTTACAAGGTCTCAGGTGTGAATGGGGAGCAGGTGTGTTAAATTTGGTGGTATGGCTCTCACTCTCTCATACTGGGCACTGGAAGTTCAACATGGCACCTCATGGCAAAGAACTCTCTGAGGATCTGAAAAAAAGAATTGTTGCTCTACATAAAGATGGACTAGGCTATAAGAAGATTGCCATGGTCCTGAAACTGAGCTGCAGCATGGTGGCCAAGACCATACAGCAGTTTAACAGGACAGGTTCCACTCAGAACAGCGCCTCGCCATGACCGACCAAAGAAGTTGAGTGCAGTGCTCAGCGTCATATCCAGAGGTTGTCTTTGGGAAATAGATGTATGAGTGCTGCCAGCATTGCTGCAGAGGTTGGAGGGGTGGGGGGTCAGCCTGTCAGTGTTCAGACCATACGCCACACACTGCATCAAATTGGTCTGCACGGCTGTCATCCCAGAAGGAAGCCTCTTCTAAAGATGATGCACAGGAAAGCCTGCAAACAGTTTGCTGAAGACAAGCAGACTAAGGACAAAGATTACTGGAACCATGTCCTGTGGTCTGATGAGACCAAGATAAACTTATTTGGTTCAGATGGTGTCTAGCGTGTGTGGTGGCAACCAGGTGAGGAGTACAAAGACAAGTGTGTCTTGCCTACAGTCAAGCATGGTGGTGGGAGCGTCATTGTTTGGGGCTGCATGAGTGCTGCCGGCACTGGGGATCTACATTTCATTGAGGGAACCATGAATGCCAACATGTACTGTGACATACTGAAGCAGAGCATGATCCCCTCCCTTCGGAGACTGGGCCGCAGGGCAGTATTCCAAAATGATAATGACCCCAAACAGACCTCCAAGATGACCACTGCCTTGCTAAAGAAGCTGAGGGTGAAGGTGATGGACTGGCCAAGCATGTCTCCAGACCTAAACCCTATTAAGCCTTTGTGGGGCATCCTCAAATGGAAGATGGAGGAGCACAAGGTCTCTAACATCCACCAGCTCCATGATGTCGTCATGGAGGAGTGGAAGAGGACTCCAGTGGCAACCTGTGAAACTCTGGTGAACTCCATGCCCAAGAGGGTTAAGACGGTGCTGGAAAATAATGGTGGGCACACAAAATATTGACACTTTGGGCCCAATTTGGACATTTTCACTTAGGGGTGTACTGACTTTTGTTGCCAGAGGATTAAACATGGCTGTGTGTTGAGTTATTTTGAGAGGACAGCAAATTTACACTGTTATACAAGCTGTACACTCACTACTTTACATTGTAGCAAAGTGTCAGCTCTTCAGTGTTGTCACATGAAAAGATAAAATAAAAGGTTTACAAAAATGTAAGGGGTGTACTCACTTTTGTGAGATACTGTAACAGTACTACTTGTTTTTTTACACAGATCAGTTCACCTAAGAGGCCTCCTGAAGAAGCACAACTCGTGAAACGTGTTGACATACAGCACCCTTTGTTCTTAATGTTTGGTTTCTCCAGCTTAATCCCATATACCGAATGATGGAATGGGAGGTCTGCTAAAGGCTTCTGGTACTCGGTTTGATTTGGAGTACTGATGTATATACTAACTTTAATTATTTTTTGGATTTTAATATGCTTTATACAATAATATATATATGCAGTGGCAGCCACTCCATTAGGGGCGCAGGGGCGCCACCCCCCCATCCATGAGTCCGGCCCCCTGATCTACATGCAGGGCACCGGACACATGGATTCCAATGGGGAGTGTTTTCTTTTAAGCAAGTGACTAGAGCCTGAGGCTCTAATTGGCTTCAGAACAGGGTGGGCTCAGGGCGCAGAGCACTGCGCCCTGATCCCACCCAGTTGTGTGACACTAGCGAATGAATATTCGCTATTCTTCCTCATTCTCCTCCTGGCCAATCAGGAAGCCTCTATTGGCCAGGGAGTTTTAGGAGTTTGTTCTGCCGTAAGGACAATGTCTCCTGTGTTCTCGCCGGAGCGGCCCCAGCTCTTCCTTCTCCATGCCTCCATAAGGTAAGGCAGCTTCTTGGGTGACCGCCGCCACCCGTCTCCCGCGAAGGGGGGGGGGGGTTGATCACATGGTGCCCCCCCCAAAGTAGTGAACATCAGCCTCCACTGTATATATGATTTTAATGAAGGCTGTTTTTTTCCCTGAGTTTGAAGTCAAAGCAACTTCAAAGTCCCACATATTTTTTTCTGTTTTTCCAAAACTGTGGCCCAACCACCTGCTTTTACCCCCTTTGTGAAGTGTGGTGTGCAGCTGCTGCTGGGGGTGAACATTTCCACAGAACTTTCATGCAAAGAGTCTACAGGATGTGCACAGTGCAGGGAGAGGACGCCTTAGCAAAGGGTAGCACAGTGCCTTAGTGGGTAGCACTTCTGCCTTGAAGCAATGGTGTCCTTGGTTCAAATCCTGACCAGAACACTATATGCATGACCCCATGACTAAGCTCCCGGGGCGGAGTGAAAGGAGTTGGGGGCGTGGCCTGGTTGGAGTCCAGGCTGAGGTTGCCACTCTACTTACCATTCCAAGACACCTAGATGTGCAATTTCCAGGGGCTACTCCATTGTGCTCTCAAGTCTTACAGGAACCGGGACGGGTTCCATCCCGTCAGCACTCTAGTAACGGCTGCGGAAGCACTGACTACATACCCCTTACCACCGATGCTGAGCGGCACACAAACATTTCCTAGGTCACTATGCATGGAGTTTGCATCTTCTCCCTGAGCTTGCACAGATTTCCTCCCACACTCTATAGCCCATCCATTAGGGGAGCACGGGAGCTACCCTCCCTATCCATGCGTCCGGCCCCCTGATCTATATACAGGGCGCCAGATGCATGGATTCCAATGTCGGGGGGGTGTTTTTTGAAGCACATGATTCGAGCCAGAGGCTTGAATAGGCTCCTATTGGATGTCTGACGTGGAGCCATGGAGGAAGCCGCTGGAGCCACCCTGGAGCTGCTGCCCGCACCCTGGAGGTGCTGCTCGCAGCCTGCCACCCTAGAGCTACTGCTCACAGCCCGCCAACATGGAGCTGCTGCCCGCACCCTGGAGCCGCTGCTCGCAGTCCGCCACCCTGGAGCCGCTGCACGCAGCTCACCACCCTGGAGCCGATACCCGCACCCTGGAGCCCGTCTGCTCCGGACCCCGTCACCCTGGAGCTGCTGCTTGCAGCCTGCCACCCTGGAGCTACTGCCCGCACCCCACCACCCTGGAGCCGCTGCTCGCAGGCCACCACCCTGGAGCCGCTGCCTGCAGCCCGCCACCCTGGAGCCACTGCTCGCAGCCCACCACCCTGGAGCAGCTGCCCGCACCCTGCCACCCTGGCGCTGCTGCTCGCAGCCTGCCACCCTGGAGCCGCTGCCCGCAGCCTACCACCCTGGAGCCGTGGTCCGCAGGCCGACCATCCTGGGGCCGCTGCTCGCAGCCCGCCACCCTGGAGCCGTGGTCCTCAGCCCACCACCCTGGAGCCGCTGCCCGCACCCCGCCACCCTGGAGCAACTGCACGCACCCCGCCACTCTGGAGCCGCTGCCCGCCACCCTGGAGCCACTGCCTGCTCCTCTGGAGGACACCCGCCACCTAGACCGGTTAAGTGCCGGACCGACCAGCAGATGCCGGGGGGGGGGGGGGTGGACTAGTGCTGTGCACGTGCAGGGGGGTGGTTGTTTCCCCCCTCCCAAATAAAAAGCCTACCAGCCGCCACTGCTGCTAGGTTACTGTCTAAATTGGCCCGTGTGTGTGTGTGTGAGACAAAGACCTTAGATTGTCAGCTCCCTAAGGGCAGGGATTGGTGTGACTGTACAATATGTAAAGAGCTGCGTACATTGATGGCACAAAATACCTGAAAGGAACAACTGCATTCTAAAAAAACTATCAATCTGAGTTCTACAAAAATTTGTCAACTTTTGTGAGAGTTTAATTCTATTTCCACCCCCCGTTGTTTAAATTGTATCATTACACTGTCACATAGTTCTTCAGCTCCATTTGTCTCTCTTCCATTCATTGATCAAAAAGCAAAACTACCACCGCAGCTTAAAGCGGTATTAAACCCCAAAAGCAAACATTTATTATATTACAGCTCACCATTTCTTAGATGTGACGGCTGCATTAGATTTCAGTTTTAGTCTTTTCTTCTTCTATTTTCACCTGGTGATCCAGCCACCAAATCTGTTGTTTTTCAAAATCTCTGCTCTGTAGCAGAATGTATCAGTTTACTTGGGTAAGACAAACTATTTAAAACTGGCAGGGGTGATTTTACAAGATCCATTTATTCATGTGAAACCTTTATCCCAAAGGAAAAAAAATGTTTGTTGTAATTAATTATAAAGTGTGAGCTTGGGTTTGGCTATTTAAATCTGCCAATACATTTAACACTCCCCAACCCCCAGACTGACAATGCTACTGCCTGCTGTGCTCCTGTTCTCCTTCCTCCAGAGTTGTGTCTCACTAATACAGGAGGTGTGTTACTGGCCAGATCACCAGGTTGAAAAAGAGGGGAAACAGAATAAAAAAGAAAACTATGACACAATGAATACCTTCTAGACACCATAAGGTGACTATTATATGCCAACTAACAATACACAGTACCAATTATTATTAAAAAATATATTTTATTGCACAAAAGTAGTTATAACGAGCATGGCGGGAGTATAGTGAGTAGCACATATAGTTAGTTACAACATGCCAGTAGTTGATATTGAAACAGCATAGAAGCACTGACGCGTTTCGAAACCACCTTCTTCTTCAGAGGTGCCACAAACAGATTTATAGGATAAACTATAAGTGCTCATAAGGTATAAATGTACAGCCGCTGGAAAAAGTATTAAAAACAAATCGAATGGCAATCCACTGGTCCAACCAGGAGAGGAGTGCGAAGAGACCCCCCCCCCGGTCCACATCCCCCACCTTCCAATCCCTGGGGCAGCAAAAAGAGGCAGCCCAGGAGATCAGATATAGGAAGTCTAGAGGTGTAAAAGACAGTGGTGACCCATCCATTAGGGGCGCACGGCACCGCCCCCCCATCCATGAGCCGGCCACCTGATCTTCATAGTAGGGCACCGGACTATGGATTCCAATGAGGGGGAGGGTGTTTTTTGAAGCACGTGATTAGAGCCAGAGGCTCTAATAGGCTTCAAAAAAGGGTGGGCTCGGGGTGAAGAGCACTGCACCCCAATCCCACCCAGTTATGTGACACTAGCAAAAGAATATTCAATATCGCCACACTGATCCTCCTCCCAGCCAATCAGGAAGTGGGTCTGAGGCCCCTCACCCAATTGGCAGAAAGGACAGGCAATCCTATTTGACGCCTAGGAGAAGAAAGGAGGAGCCGCCATGTTACATAGAGGACACAGGAACCCGCCAGCTGCATGTAGAAGCCAGCTGCCCACCGGAGCCCACAACCCGCCTGCCCACAACCAATGGGGTAAGTGCCAGGGGGTGTTGCCAACCAACCAATGGGGGGGGTGCCCGCAAACCAAAAAAACAGCCCCCACTGGTAAAAGATGAAAAACAATCACTCAGGTAGAGTGAATAAAGGGATAGATAAATGTGGATAAATGTAGGATGAAGGAACGTTCATATGGCACCCAACACAGCACATCTGTCTTAGACATGAGAAGCGTGACACAGAGAGAAAGCAAGATGGGGGGGGGGGGGGTTCTGAAGGGGGTTAGGAGACTCTGCAACTGACTTGTTGACCCTGTAGGGGATGGGATTTCTAGTGGGGGGGGGGGCTGGGAGAAACTGTAGGGTATGAGGTCTCTGGTGGTGTCTCCTGGAGGCTGAGGACTTTGCAGAGGCATTGTGGGAGACTGGAAGGTGCTGCAGGGATTGGGGGGGGGGGCACTGTGAGTATTTAGAAGGGAATGTGGGACATTGTTGAAGGTTGGGGGTTCTATGGGAGGTTGGAGGCTCTACAGTACGTAGGCTAGCGGGCACTGTGGGAGGTTGGAAGTTTTGGGGGGCATTATGGTAGATCTCCAGCTGGCTGATGGCCCAGTAAGGGGGAACCACTTGTGAAGCATTGTCATAGAGGGATCAAGCCAAGGGCAAAGGCCCCCCTGACCCGCAATCCCATCTGCCCCTGGGGTAGTGGAATGTTACAGAACGATGACAAAATGAAAGTACAAACAGTGACGACAAAATGAGTTTTACATGTCTGTCCAATGTACCAATGTTTCTCTGATCTTCTCTTGTGTCTGTTTATCTCAGCGGAGGGCCCATGAAGAAAATGATTGCTTTTCTCCTTCCCTATGAAGAAGACATTTCCTGTGTAAGAACCGGGGTGGACAAAAATCAATGTCTTTTTTTAAAGAAAATCAAAAATAAATATGATTTTTTTAAATTTAAATCTTTTTATTGAATTTAGTTTAATAAAATGCTTTTGGAGTAAAAATCTATCTAAAGGTAGTTTTCTATTTAGGATACATTAATAATTTGGTTTATTCAGCATGAAATGGATCTTTGTTAAGTAGCATGAGGCTGTATATTCTGAAATATTTACATTTTTGGTAAACTCATTCAATGAATCCAAGCTCTCCAAGCTGAGATAACATGCACTGCATTGATTCATTCACACAATGTCACAGTATCCATGAGATAAAAACAAAGTTCAGAAATATTCCTTTATCCCATTGTTTATCAAATCTATGTACACTACAAACTGTATGATTGAATCGGTTCTGATATCGCTGTTTTACTAACCTGACAGAATATTATTCTAAATAGGAAACCTTTGTATTGTTTGCAAATATTAAAGATTCTAACTACCAGCGAGAATAAGTCCTTACATTTAAAGAGCACCTGTCATTTCACATCCATCATGGCAACGCCTGTTAGCGGGAAACCTTTTACCTGCTGCCGCCACGTCCCTCACTTTGTTGTGTCACCGCCGCATAACCAGCCGTCCCATAAAAGTGAATGGGACTGTCGGTGAGTCAACAGCAGGTGAGAGAAGGAGCCGCTGCGGGACAGAGATGACCGTTGCTCTTTAAAAATGATGATTTAAATCAAATCCCCCCTGGTAAAGACATCTGAACTATTTCTCCAAAATGTTTTTCCAGAGGATTAAAGTCTATCTAAATGTTAAAACTTTTTTGTTTTGGGTAGAGAGGTGCTGGAGGAGGGGGTGAGGCCGACCTCGTGCACGACCCGCCTTCTACTGCTCTGGTGCATGCATGAGGCTAGGCACTGAAGACTGTGGGAGCACCGGGAGAGAGCAACAGAGAGGTAATATAAGTCAGCTCTGTGTGACAGGACGCAAAGGGCGTCCATCATTTTTTCTAGTAGTGGCTGCTGATCTGCTGAATGGCCAAATGTTGCGTCGCCTGTCATGCTCAAAAGTCACTATACAGCCCTAACTTGCCCCTATACTACCCTAGCCTGTCAATATACTACCCTAGCCTGTCTATATACTACCCTAGCCTGTCTATATACTACCCTAGCATGTTCATATACTATCCTAGCTTGTCCATATACTACCCTAGGCAATCCATATACTCCCCCAGCCCATCCTTATACTACCCTAGCCTTTCCATATACTACCCTAGCCTGTCTATATATTACCCTAGCCTGTCTATATATTACCCTAGCCCCTCCATATACTACCCTAGCCTGTCAATATAATACACTAGCCTGTCCATATTATACTCTAGCCTATCTATATTATACTCTAGCCTGTCTATATACTACCCTAGCCTGTCCATATAATACACTAGCCTGTCTATATATTACCCTAGCCCGTCCATATACTACCCTAGCCTGTCCATATACTACCCTAGCCTGTCCAAATTATAATCTAGCCTGTCTATATACTACCCTAGCCTGTCCATATATTACACTAACCTGTCCATATATTAAACTAGCCTGTTTATATACTACCCTAACCTGTTCATATACTACCCTAGCCTGTCCATATACTACCCTAGCCTGTCAATATAATACACTAGCCTGTCCATATTATACTCTAGCCTGTCTATATTATACTCTAGCCTGTCTATATACTACCCTAGCCTGTCCATATAATACACTAGCCTGTCTATATATTACCCTAGCCCGTCCATATACTACCCTAGCCTGTCCATATACTACCCTAGCCTGTCCATATTATACTCTAGCCTGTCTATATACTACCCTAGCCTTTCCATATAATACACTAGCCTTTCCATATACTACCCTAGCATGTCTAAATACTACCCTAGCCTGTCCATATACTACCCTAGTCTGTCTATATACTACCCTAGCCTGTCCATATACTACCCTAGCCTGTCCATATACTACCCTAGCCTGTCCATATACTACCTTAGCCTGTCCATATACTACCTTAGCCTGTCCATATACTTCCCTAGCCTGTCCATATACGGCCCTAGCCTGTCCGTATACTACCCTAGCATGTTCATATACTACCCTAGCCGGTCTATATAATACCATAGCCTGTCTACATATTAACATATTACCCTAGCCCGTCCATATACTACCCTAGCCTGTCCATATACTACCCTAGCCTGTCCAAACGATCCTCTAACCCAGTGGTTCTCAACTCCTGTCCTCGGGACCCACTAACAGGCCAGGTTTGCAGGATAACTGAAATATATCACAGTTGATATCATTTTCTGCTCAGTGATTCTAGTCTGCATCTCCCCAAGGTAATACTTAAAATCTGGCCTGTTGGTGGGTCCCGAGGACTGGAGTTGAGAACCACTGCTCTAGCCTGTCTATATACTACCCTAGCCTGTCCATATACTACCCTAGCCTGTATATATACTACCCTAGCCTGTCCATATACTACTCTAGCCTGTCTATATACTACCCTAGTTTGTCCATATACTACCCTAGCTTGTCCATATACTACCCTAGCCTGTCCATATACTACCCTAGCCTGTCCATATACTACTCTAGCCTGTCTACATACTACCCTAGTTTGTCCATATACTACCCTAGTTTGTCTATATACTACCCTAGCCTGTCTATATACTACCCTAGCTTGTCCATATACTACCCTAGCCTGTCCATATACTACCCTAGCCTGTCCATATACTACCCTAGTGGCCTCTGTCATGATTTTATTGCTGTCAGAATGCATGACATCTCAAAAAACAATACTTTAAAAGACAAACAGATGAATCTACAATGTTTTTTTGACGCCTTCAGTTCCATTCTGTTGTGTCACCTCTCTGAGGGAGGGCGATTTTAAGAATTCTTTTTGCTTAGAATAGCTACGTAGAATAGAATGTAATACTCACCAGGGTAGAGTATAAAAATATTTCTGAGATTCTACAATTTCTAATAACTCTGCACGCTAGAAGAAATAACATTCTGTATGGAAATGTGGGCAGCGGAATGGCTAAACTGAATGTGAGTACATAGAAAGCTTCAAACTTAACCACTTGACAACTGGGCACTTAAACCCCCTTAACAACCAGACCAATTTTCAGCTTTCAGCGCTCTCACACTTTGAATGACAATTACTCAGTCATGCAACACTAACCAGACCAACAATTCCCCCAAATTCACGGGTCAACAGTTCACCAATTCAAACTTCGAAAGATACATGAGTGTAAGTCAAATCGGTAAGGCGACGGGTGTAAAGGTATGTCTTACAATAAAGAAGATCGCACGTCTCAATAATCTTTAACATCTTAGAGTCTTTATAAAAATATGAGATGGGACCACTCATAATGTAAGATAAGATGCATCGATAAGATTCGTTTTTCTTAAGAATTTTAGCGGGAGGGAGTCTCTCCACTGTGTTGTCTTACCTTGACTTCCGCAGTTTT
>BLSH010243785.1:83290-94179 GCA_018402905.1 Glandirana rugosa
GGTGCTAAATAGATGGTGGGGGGGGTATTTTGTGACCTGGCAGCGCTGTGGGCATTACACATTGCCCACAGCGCTGCAGCACCTCCTCTCTCCCCCCTCTCTCCTCTCACACTGCACCGATCGGTGCGGAGAGGAGAGACAAGCCGGCGCTTCCGCCGGCTTGTTTACATGTGATCACGCCGTCATTTGACGGCGCGATCACGTGGTGAAAGGCCGCGCACAGCGGCCATTCACCCCGATCCGTGATCAGTCGGGTCCCCCGGACCCGACGGTCATGGATGTTCCCGTGTGCGCGCCCCAGGGGGCGCGCGGGAACCGCGATTCTGGGAGGACGTCAATAGACGTCCTCCCAGAATTAAGCAACCGCCCTGTAGATGTCAATTGTCTATGGGGCGGTTGTTAAGTGGTTAAGGAGGTATTAAAACCAAAAATGCATTATAATGCAGCTTACCAATCATTAGATTTGATGGCTACATTTTAATACTAGACTCTACTAACTTCAAAAAAGAAAACGAATGCAAAAAGAATCCACAAATAATAATTTCCCCCAGCCTACCCCATTGTCCTCCGTGCCTGCTGCAATGCCCCCAGCCTATTAACCCTAACCCTTCCAGCTAGCCACAGTACCCCCAACCTTCAACAGTGTCCCACACAGCCCTTTAAATCCTCACAGTGCTTATTCCTCCCACTGACACCAATGATGGGGTACTATTCTTCCTGCTGACAACCCAATGATGTGGTGTTATTCTTTCTACTGACACCAATGATAGGGTACTTTTCCTTCCACTGACACCAATAATGGGGTACTATTCCTCCCACTGACACCAATGATGGGGCACTGTTCCTCCCACTGACACCAGTGATAGGGCACTATTCCTCCCACTGACACCAATGATGGGTTACCATTATTTTCACTGACACCAATGATGGGGCACTATTCTCCTTACTGACATCCGTGATGGGGCACTATTACTCCCACTACCAATGATTGGGTAGTTTTGCTCCCTTTACAGTTAAAAGAATAGAATTTATCTAGGGCAACCCCCCTCCCTCCCTTCTCTGATTGGCCACAGGCAAAGTCACCTGGCACAAGTGGTGTTGTAAAGGCGCCTGAAGTTCCTGAAGTCGCGCTGAAAGTCGCACTGAAATCACCTAGCAAAGTCGCACTGAAGTCGGGTCGCCTCTGTGTGAATGCAGCCTTCCAGGCTCCTAGGAAAAAAATAATAAACATACATTTTTTACCTGCAAAAGTGAACTTATCCTTTAAAAATCCTCCCACTGTCTGTGCAGCCTCCCCCAAAACACTTATCTGACACCATTCTCGATCCAGCTCTGTCCCTGCCAGCAGCCCTGCCCTAGTCTCTCTTTCTGCATTCATGGGCTTGGATTAGAGCAGTGGGCACCATTGGCTCCTACTGCTTTCATTCAAATCCAGTGAGGGGCAAGTAAGGGGAGGCGAGCAATGCTGTCTGTGTCTATAGAGGCATGCAGCCCAGCTCAGGATCGGGATCAAAGAGGAGGAGCCTAGAGCATTGATCTGCAATTCCAGAGGAAATACACAAATCATTTAAATAGCATACATACTGGGGGATGTCTATGTCTGACTTTGGAACGGTGCAGGAACAGCATTCACTACCAGCATGATTTGAATTGTTTTTCTTTGGACAATTAGCTTGCATACGGCAGCAGCACCCCAATCTGATTCATTTCAGTTTGGAAAAAAAAGAATTAAAAGACCACAGATAATGCAGCAGTGTAGAACTGGCCAGTAGCAGGACATTTCTAATGAGGGAGAATTGGCTGAAATTTACTAGGGTTAGGGTTAGGATTAGGGGCTAGATGGGTTAGGGTAATTGCCGGTACAGACACTGAGGAGGGTTAGGGTTTTCCCTTGAAGAACAAGGTCAGGACTGAGGGATAGGGTTAAGGACCTCCCCCAAAGGTCAGGAGCCATGTCCCCAAAGGTCAGGAGGTGTGGCTTCCCTCCCACCTGAGCTTGGACACAGGAGTAGAACAACTGTTTCACCCGTCTTCGTCAGTGCATGGACACAAAGGACAGGCAGGAGTTTTATTACAGGAATTAAGAGACTGCAGATGACACAGTGGTGTAAAACTGGCCAGCAGCAGGACAACTGAAAATATCAAGACAAAGTCCAAATTTACTAATAGCACAGGCAGTGGTTTTTGTACAAGAAACTAAATGCTGCACAGGATACAGCAAAACTGGCCAGCAGCAGGACAGTTCTATCAGGGATAATAGGCCCAACTGGTGGAATTGGGATAGATTTCATATATGGTGATGGAGGATGGGGGGGGGGGGGTGGTAAATGTAAGTGGTATAACCTGAAGTGGTTTAGATGCACACTATATTTGCACTTTGTTTTCTACTTCTTTTTTTGGCACACTGAAGAGCAGATAGTCAGTAACAAATGAATTCTTGGATTTGGGCTCACCTTTGAGCTCTATCAACATAAGCTAAAAAAAAAAAAACACCCTGAAAATAAATGAAAACTTAACCACCGCCCCCTATTCCACACCCACAACAAAAGCCACTGCAAAAAAAAGTTTGCTATGGAAGGGACAGCTAAAAGTGACCACTAAACTCAGATCAACTTCAAAATAAAATGAAATACAAAAAAGACCCTAACAATAACAAAGTAGAAACCGCAAAGTGGTTGGCTGCTCAGAGAGCTAGCAATCAAAATTAAAATAGTTTCCTGACCCTAATCTCTTACTGTACAGTTATCAGCTTTCCCTATGCTTTCCATACAGTGAGTACTGATACTTTTTTTTTTTGTTTTTAGAACTCGGCAATACCAATTACCGATACCTCCCGCAACTGTTTTGCTTACACTTCAGCTGTCAGGAAGCATTGAAAAGTTATTTACAACTGAAATACATTTTTATTTTTACATTTTGCGATTTTTTTCAAAGTGAAACGTGTAAATATATGTTAAAGGTTTAAAAAAATATTAACAAAGTAAAGTAAAAATTTTAATTATTAATAGTTTATAACATAGAAGTGAACAAAAAAAAAAAAAAATCAGCAGGAAAATAATAATTAAATGTAGGAGAATAAGGAGTTAATTAAGGCTGATTAGACTAAATTAAGGGTTAATAAGGGGTGAAACAGAGGAATATTTAATAAAAAACACAAAATGTTTTTTACTTGACAGGTTTCTTTAAACTGACTTCATCTGCAGATCGAAGTTCATCCCTTTGATCTGTAGATGAAGAAACAGAAAGATACAATGTTTATTTTTATGTTAGTGTTTCAGGCTGAGCAATGTTGTTGATAAACATTGCCTGGCTGTTTCTTTTTTCTTTTTTGACAGATCCAATTACCAGTGGTGGTCCCGCTCCTTAACAACTGATAATTGCCAGCTTGTTTTTCTTTTACATTTCAGCTGCCAGTGGGGGAATCCCACTGAAAGAACCGAGCTTGAAAGTATCAGTTTCAGGTATAGGTGCATTTGCACGAGTACCGATACTCATGCAAATGTTGATTGGTTTCTATGCAGAGCTGCACCAGATTTTGCACTCTCCAGTAAATCCCCCCCATGCCTTCTCGGTGCCCCCCTCCACCCCCTTTTATAGTGAGGGGGCTGGCTTATCCAAAACAGTGTACAGTACATATTTGCCAGCACACCACGGATCTTCAAGTAATGTACAAGGTTTTTTTTTTTGAAGAATGATGACATCACAGTGAAGATAGCGAAAAGTTTCAGAGCTGCGCAGGACCTCTTCGTCAGTCATCTCAAACTCAATCTATCCAAAACCGAGCTCATAATATTTCCTCCCCCATCTGCCTCTTTCACTTTTAAAGCAAACAGCTCAACTATTAACCCATCCTCCTATGCAAAGGTTCTAGGTGTTATCAAGGCCTCTGATCTACAGTATCCCTTTGGCCCCACATCCAATCACTGTCCAAAGCTTGCTGCTTCAACCTCCGCAACATTTTCAAGATGCCCCCCTTCCTAACCAATGACACCATAAAGCTTCTAGTTCCCTTCCTGGTCATCTCTCACCTCGACTACTGCAACTCCCTCCTCATTGGCTTACCTTTACATAGGTCATCGCCCCTTCAGTCCATCATGAATGCTGCCGCCAGACTTATCCACCTTACCAACCACTCAGTGTCTGCCACCCCTCTCTGCCAATCCCTCCATTGGCTTCCGCTCACCCAACAAATGAAATTCAAGATACTAACAACTTACAAAGCCATCCACACCTTGGCCCCCAGCTACATCACCAGCCTGGTCTCAAAACACCAACCAAATCATGCTCTTCGTTCCTCCCAAAGACCTTCTGCTCTCTAGTTCCCTTGTCACCTCCTCCCACACTCACCTCCCCCATCCTCTGGAACTCTCTACCCCAATCTGTCCGACTATCTCCTACTCTGTCCACTTTTAGATGATCCCTGAAAACTCATCTCTTCAGAGAAGCCTATCTGGCCCCCACCTAACAGCTGCACATTTATTTTCTCCATCAGCCCATCCCCCCAGTTATTACTTCTGGTATCTTTTGACCCTCTCTCTTAGACTGTAGGCTCCAATGAGCTGGGCCCCCTGATTCCTCCTGTATTAAATTGTATTGTAATTGTACTATCTGGCCTTGTGTTGTAAAGTGCTGCATAAACTGTCGGTGCAATATAAATCCTTTATAATAGTAATGATAATAATAATGTCATCACATACCTGACAAAGGGGTCCTGCGTAGCTCTGAAACTTTGCACTTCTTCCACTGTGATGGTTTCATTCTTCAATAAAACCTTTGGAGGTTATTTGAAGATCTGTGGTGTGCTGGTAAATACGGTACATACACTGATCTATGAAGTTTCCAGTCCCCATCTGGCTGCTGCTGCAGCACCCACCACCCTAAGACCATTCCAGGAACGTGTGCAATGGGAATATTGACATTGGCTTATCCAACAGCCCTGGCATTGGCCATTCTAACCCTGCTGGCCACAGTTCAATGGGCATGCAGTGCATTTCTCCGGGGTGAATCTACACATTATTGGTCAGGGTGACAATGATGGGAAAATAACACACATTTGTGTATCATAGTAAACCCAATCATCCTACATAGATGTAGCTGGTCAGTGGTATTTGGCTCCGTCACCATTACAATTTTAAATCTCTTTGTGATACAATAAAACTTGTTTTTTGTGCATTCTGTTGCTGTTAATATATTTTGGGCACTGTAAAAATAATCTATAAAATTGCTATAATTGGGTTTTAAACACGTATGTAAAATAGTTAAAAGATTCATTTCGTAATAGAACAAGGTGGCATTTTCATCAGCTATAAATATAAAATGCCTCCAGAAAAATACATCAGTCTGTGACGATTGCATTCAAGTTAAACCGCTCGGGGCTAAGCCCTGCCTGGGTGAGGCCCAGTTATTCTGACGTCACCTGATCTCTGCTTTCTACTTTCTTCACAAGACAGACGCATGGCATTCCATCTGGACCAATGAGTATATAAGTAGCTGAGTGATCGGTAATTGTACCCACAACCTCCACCACCTCTACCCAACTGCCTTTCCTGAAGGTGGCAAAACTCAACTTACAACCAACTTTGCTCACTTGTTGGAAGAACATCGAGTTGTTGGAAGACCCTTGTATACCTGGGACATTTCCACACCACATTAATCGGTGAGTATTATAAACTTTGATTTCTAAGCCATTTACAGCTAATAGCAAACAATCAGTATGAATTATAATTTTCTAAAGCTGCCCATGCACCTTACATGCTGATTGTCTCCTTTAGGTAGCGAATATCACCAGGAAATGATGGAGGCCATTGGTGGCTCTTCATTTCATGATTGCTGGTTGGCTGGTGATCACGATCATTCCTTGGCTTCATTGCTCTCTGAGTCGCTGCCTTTGTAAAATGTTTAATTGCAAGATAAGGACTAACTTAACTATACAATCAATGTGTAATTGGTAATTGTTGGAAGTTCTAATGGGAATTGAACGGTCAACGTGTGCTGAGCTTTAGGTTTACCAAAACCATGTAACATAAGGACTACCTAAATGTGTATTTGATTTGTAATCAGTCGGGCAGAACCTTGTACTTCATAAGATCTATAGGAGAAATTACAATCAGCTTCTACTGTGTGTGGTCAGGTCAACAATTTTCCATTTCATGTTTGATTCTTATTATTTGTTTGTAGTTCTATTTGTGTATATATATATATATATATATATCTATGATATATTGTAACATGGAGGATCGTTAGCTCTCCTGGTAGATGCGTTTTTCAGTGATTCACGATAGTCATGAACTATATTTTAAAGTCCTGGTAGCCCATTTTTATTAAAAGGCAAATAAAAGGTCTGTAACATAAAGGTTTCCCACGCAGGGGTTCTTCTCCAGAAAAAGTCACAAACAGAAAATGCTAGCCCACCTGGCTCTCTCTTTAGCAGTACCACTGCTCTTTATGCTGGTCACACAGACCACAGGATTCTTCAGTGTGGACCGCTTCACACCAACACACACAGCTCCGCTCTGGCCTCAGTCCTTAGACCGTTTACTGCCTCTTACAGACACACAGGCTTTGGCTGTCTCCTGCAGCCCCTCTGACTCCTGGAGAGGAAAGGAGTCCCCCTGACTCCACATGCACAGACCCCCTGACTGTTGGGTGGAGATCTCTCCAAGTGGGAGCCATGAGGTATTCCCAATCCTTCATTATAAGGTCTGTGCTCACCTGGGTGCGCTCCCTGCTGGTCATCCAACCCAGACACAGGGTTGGAGATTCCGTCCCACCCAAGACACTATGGAATCTCCCAACTACAGAGCCCCATCCCGGTATCCCAAAACCTGGAGAAAGCCGCAAGAGCCGTTTCTCCACTCCCCAGCTGCACTCTGTAGTCCTGCACTGAGCCCATGTGCTCTCCCTGTGTCCTTTACATCCCCAATTTCATAGTGACTGCGTCTCGTCCTGTCATAATATATATATATTGTGTGTGTGCGTATATATATATATAATTCTCAAATATTGTTCTAGTATGTTACATAGTCAATAAAAATAAGGAATATTGTAACATTTATGGATGTTTGTTGTATTTTTTTATTTGCATTTATTTTGTTTTATTTTGGGTTTTACTGTATTGCATTACAATTAATCTTATTTTTTATTTGTAGCTCTAAAGTAATATATGCAATAATATATATATATATATATACACACGCACACACACACACAAAATAATATACACACAGTATATATATATATATATTTTTTATTTTATTTTTTTTCTGATCAAATATTGTTAAGCCTAGTATGTTACATACTGTATATGGATATTGTAACATATAGATGGATGTTCTTTTTTTTCTTTGGACTTATTTTGTCTTATTTTGACCATAAAAAATGATATATAAAAAAAATGAGAAAGTCTGTAGGATTTTTTTTATATTTTATTTTTTATTGTTTTTTTTATTTTTTTTTATTTTGCTGAATTACAAACAGCAATTGGTTACTCATATAGGATGTGTTTTCTAGGGTTCCTGATAACCATGAAGACAACACTACTGCTGTCTGTATTGTGCGCTGCCATGGCAGGTGAGTGACGTTTATCTCCTTTTATCTTCTAATATCACATCTGGAATACAGAGACAGAGATCTTTCCCAGAGATTGAAGGGAATGATTGGGGAAGGGCAAATGAACATAAAAAACTGAGGGAGATCCGTTCTCTAATTGAAGTTTGTCTAAGCTTTAGAATGAAAATATAATATGTTGCAGCTTGCTGGTCCTTAGCGGTGGCTGCTTTCGTTTTCTTTTTTTTTAGACTTTTTTTCACATATTTTTACCTGGTGATCCTGCCAGCCTTCCTGTTACATCGCCTACTCACCATATTGTATCTATGAGGCTGGGTTTACACTAGAACATGCAGCGATGCACAGCAGGGGTCCTGATTCACTGTTTCAGGTCCGATTTCAGTCCGAATTTTGGGCTGAATTCGGACCTGAAACGGTCCAAAAGACGCACAGCGTTTTTGTGCAAAACGCACCGGATCTGCTCCGGAGTTATGTGAACCGGCTCCATACAGAGCTGGTCAAAGTCTCCTGCTATTGCGAATTGGATGTGGGGACCCCCATCCAATTCACAATGGTGTGAACCCAGCCTGAACAAGCAGTGTAATTGCCTTAGGACCACAAAGCACCTCCACCATTCTTCATCTGCATAACATAGGAGGGAGGGGTTCTGTAGCTCACACATGAAAACTGGGCAGGACTGATAACACTGTTTGAGATAAGACTGCAGCATGCACTGAATTTCTGGCAGGATCAACAGGTATAACAAAATGAAGTAAGAATTAATGGCAGCCCTGTGGGTCTGCTAAATAGCAGTGAGGTTTTCCTGCAGGTGCGGGAATTTGTGCGATTTACACGCATTCCCACACCCGCATATATGAGAACCTTGCCTTATTCATGAACACGGGAGAATACAACACTGTGAGCACTTTGTTTATGAATTGTAACACTTTTGAAGTTTGTATATTGGAACATTTGGATACAAGTTGCAGCAGTTTGGCACCAATTGGATTGTTGTTGAACACTTTGTAACAAGCTGGACATTATCGTTGATTTATTTATATTGACCCTTGTTGTATTACATAGTAGCTGGATCTGAGATCTGTTTAGATTTCCATACAGGAACACACAATGGACTTTAATTGTTTTTTCTGTCTCTCCAGTGGCTGCGTCTCAATGTGGAAGTTTTACCTGTGCTGCTGATGAGTATTGTGACAGTGCTACTACCTGCCAGTGCAATACAACTTTCTATCCATTTACACCAGGTATGGAATGCTATAATACAATGGTTACAATGAGTCTTGTGCCTTTTAAAACCAAATGTTGCATTTTCACAAAAACCATATAAGGTCCATGAAACACATAAAGTACATAGTGGGAAAGTGATGGCCCATTTACACCCGGCTGTTAAATTATCCAGCAATGGAGGACCCTGCTGTGAATGAGCCCCCCGGCTTGTCCCACATTGGAGAGGTGGATAGTAGAGGTGTAATCTGACCATCTGCAGGCTGACTGTCACATAAACATGCAAACTTGGATTGCTGTGGGTAATATGGAGATTGGAGTAGAAACCATAGCAAGACCCCACTGAAGTCAGCTTATCTTGTTCCAAATGGAACAATCACTGAGATCTGTGGCTTAGGGGGGTCTGTATATATAAGGGGCATTACACTGACCACAAACGTAAGAGTGCACTACACTGACCACCAATATAGGGGGCATTACATTGTCCACCAATATAAGGTGGACTACACTGATGACCAATATAGGGGACATTACACTGACCATCAATATAAGGGGCATTACACTGACCACCAACAGTAAATGTTTTGTATGTAAACTGGAAGCTTCATTTGTACATCAAGCATGTCACTTGTCATCTTCTCATCTCAGAAATGCTGAATAAAATTAATCTTTTTTCAGGAGTCACTCCATTTGTAAATCTTACTTGCACTGGAGCAAAGTTCAATATACAAGTGTCAAAATGTTGGCTGGAAAAAAATGGCTATAATACGTCCGGTATCAGGCTGAACAGTGCCAACTCCACGTGTTTGGCAGTAAGGCAGAATGTGGATGGAACATCAGAGATGACCATTCATCGTCCATTGATAACTTCTGACTGTAACACAGTTCCGGTGGTAAGTTCTCCTGACACCGTCTGACTGTTATAGAAGAGAAATAAAAACGGATACAATAAAGTCTGTATAGACAAAAATGTGATCATTTAGGGTTTGAATGGAATAGAGAAGGTTTAGGACCCTTGTCATGTCTTTATTGTTGTCTTTGTCCCCAGAAGAGTGTTTTACCCTCTATGTATTTTTTTAAATACATTTTGTAAGGAAAGACATTGCCAACCAGAACCTTTTGTTGCACACCTCAGGCTCAGAAGAACACATTAAAGTATTAATAAAGCCTGAGTGTTTGTTTTACCCTAATAAATTCCCAGCATTAATGGTAAACATGCCATGGGACATTTACAACTCCCCCATCCTCAAACACGTATCTGATGTCCCTTGTCACTTCCACCGGGTGCTCCAAGCCTGCACCGTTCCCTGAACTTCCTGGTGGTAGATGAGATAGTGAGGGAAGGGGTGTGATTGGCTCCTGCAGTTGTCTGGGAGGAGGGATCAGAGATGTGGGTTGCTGGGCGCTTTGTGTTTGAATGGACACACACAGCCCCCGTCAAGGGTGCATAGGCATGGGTGTCTCCTTAGAAGCTGGCTAGTTAAAGGAGACACCCATAAACACTACATCAATATAAGTACCTTATTGCGACCTAGTTTCACTCCCTGCAGAGCAGAGCTCAGACTGGGAGAAGGAGAAGCAGCACATATTAGTTAGTTCATGTGCTGACAAAGATTATTTTGATAAGATGACAGAACAGAATGACAGAGAGATGAGTCCTCCTTTCACTGTCCAGTGATAGGCTGGGTGGGGGGTTCCAAGGGGACCTTGACTTAGAGGAAGTGGGTTGAATGATGCTGGCCATCAGACCGAGGACATCAATTGGCAAAAGTACCACTGGGGAAGTCTCTGCATTGAAGTTGAATATTGCAGTAAAAACGAGTTTTATTATTTTATCTTTGGGCTATTTATTTTTATCTGAAGGAGATTCAGTTCCAGGGGAACCTTGGGGGGTGGGTCGGATAGTGACCTGTCACTTTCCTCCTGAGTAGAGAGACAGTAAGACAAGACAGTAGAATAGTTTTATTAGAAACAGTCGTGTACTTGATTGATTATACACGACGAAGAGGAAGAGGGTCAGACTCGAGACGAGACGTCCCTCACTTTGATCCAGCGTTATTCCATGAATATAACTACATCACAAATACCCACAGAGGAAATTG
>BLSH010243810.1:10667-23862 GCA_018402905.1 Glandirana rugosa
AATCTATCGGTCGAAACGGTATATTCTGGCCCCGATGAGCCCCGGTCTTATATGGCAAAGCTGGCTATCTAATACCTCAGTAGCCCCAGTCTTATATGGCAAAGCTGGCTATGTAATACCTCAGTAGCCCCGGTCTTATATGGCAAAGCTGGTTATCTAATACCTCAGTAGCCCCGGTCTTATATGGCAAAGCTGGCTATGTAATACCTCAGTAGCCCCGGTCTTATATGGCAAAGCTGGCTATCTAATACTTCAGTAGCCCCGGTCTTATATGGCAAAGCTGGTTATCTAATACCTCAGTAGCCCCGGTCTTATATGGCAAAGCTGGCTATCTAATACCTCAGTAGCCCCAGTCTTATATGGCAAAGCTGGCTATGTAATACCTCAGTAGCCCCGGTCTTATATGGCAAAACTGGCTATCTAATACCTCAGTAGCCCCGGTCTTATATGGCAAAGCTGGCTATGTAATACCTCAGTAGCCCCGGTCTTATATGGCAAAGCTGGCTATGTAATACCTCAGTAGCCCCGGTCTTATATGGCAAAGCTGGTTATCTAATACCTCAGTAGCCCTGGTCTTATATGGCAAAGCTGGCTATCTAATACTTCAGTAGCCCCGGTCTTATATGGCAAAGCTGGCTATGTAATACCTCAGTAGCCCCGGTCTTATATGGCAAAGCTGGCTCTCTAATACCTCAGTAGCCCCGGTCTTATATGGCAAAGCTGGTTATGTAATACCTCAGTAGCCCCGGTCTTATATGGCAAAACTGGATATCTAATACCTCAGTAGCCCCCGTCTTATATGGCAAAGCTGGCTATCTAATACCTCAGTAGCCCCGGTCTTATATGGCAAAGCTGGCTATCTAATACTTCAGTAGCCCCGGTCTTATATGGCAAAGCTGGTTATCTAATACCTCAGTAGCCCCCGTCTTATATGGCAAAGCTGGCTCTCTAATACCTCAGTAGCCCCGGTCTTATATGGCAAAGCTGGTTATCTAATACCTCAGTAGCCCCGGTCTTATATGGCAAAGCTGGCTATCTAATACTTCAGTAGCCCCGGTCTTATATGGCAAAGCTGGTTATCTAATACCTCAGTAGCCCCGGTCTTATATGGCAAAGCTGGCTATCTAATACCTCAGTAGCCCCAGTCTTATATGGCAAAGCTGGCTCTCTAATACCTCAGTAGCCCCGGTCTTATATGGCAAAGCTGGTTATCTAATACCTCAGTAGCCCGGTCTTATATGGCAAAGCTGGCTATCTAATACCTCAATAGCCCCGGTCTTATATGGCAAAGCTGGCTCTCTAATACCTCAGTAGCCCCGGTCTTATATGGCAAAGCTGGCTCTCTAATACCTCAGTAGCCCCGGTCTTATATGGCAAAGCTGGCTATCTAATACCTCAGTAGCCCCGGTCTTATATGGCAAAGCTGGCTATGTAATACCTCAGTAGCCCCGGTCTTATATGGCAAAGCTGGCTATGTAATACCTCAGTAGCCCCCGTACAACTGGTTAGAGCAGTGATTCTCAACTCCGGTCCACAGGACCCCCCAACAGGCCAGGTTTTCAGGATTACCTTGGGGAGGGGCAGACTAGAATAATGCAATCACTGAGCAGCAAATGATATCACCTGGGATGGATTTCAGTTATCCTGCAAACCTGGCCTGTTGGGGGGTCCCGAGGACCGGAGTTGAGAACCCCTGGGTTAGAGACAGATTGCTGTTGATGGAAGTCTTGAGCATGAACTCCTAGGTTTCGGGCATAGTATTATTATTATACAGGATTTATATAGAGCCGACAGTTTGCGCAGCGCTTTACAATATGAGGGCAGACAGTACAATTACAATACAGGAGGAATCGGAGGGCCCTGCTCATTAGAGCTTACAATCTAGAAGGGAGGGTCAAGTGAAACAAAAGGTAATAAGTGTTGGGGGATGAACTGATGAAGACAATGAAAATACATTTGTTAGGTGTGGGTAGGATAGACTTCTCTTAAGACGAGCGTTTTCAGGGATCGTCTAAAAGCTAGCAGAGTAGGAGATACTCGGACAGGTTGGGGTAAGGAGTTCCATAGGATTGGAGAGGCTCTGGAAAAGTCCTGGAGGCGAGCAAAGGAGGAGGTGACGAGGGAGCTGGAGAGCAGGAGATCTTGAGAGGAACGAGGGGAACGATTAGGTTGGTATTTCGAGACTAGGCTGGTGATGTAGCTGGGATGGCTTTGTAGGTTGTTGTATTTTGAATTTAATTTGTTGGGTGATCGGGAGCCGGTGGAGGGATTGACAGAGAGGAGTAGCAGACACAGAGCGATTGGTAAGGTGGGTGAGCGTGGCAGCACCATTCATGATGGATTGGAGGGGGGATAGCCTGTGCAGAGGTAAGCCATTGAGAAGGGAGTTGCAGTAGTCAAGGCCAGAGCTGACCAGGGAGTGAATTAACCACTTAAGGACCGGAAGGATTTCCAGCTTTAGGACCGGAGCCCTTTTTGCGATTCGGCGCTGCGTCGCTTTAACTGAAAATTGCGCGGTCGTGCGACGTTGTACCTAAACGAAATTTGCGTCCCTTTTTTCCCACAAACAGAGCTTTCTTTTGGTGGTATTTGATCACCTCTGCGTCATTTCTGATCGCCGCTATAAACAAAAGAAGAGCGACAATTTTGCAAAAAAACCCAAATTTCTTACTTTTTGCTAAAATACAAATCCAAAAAAAAAAATATAAAAAAAACGATTGGCCGATTTATATTCTTCCTCATATTTGTGATAAAAAAAAAATCGCAATCGGCGTTTATTGATTGGTTTGCGCAAAAGTGGCCGCGTTTACGGATGATGAGAATTCATTTTTGGGGTTTTTATTTTTTATTAGTAATGGCAGCGATCTGCGATTTTTAGCGGTACTGCGATATTGCGGCGGACATGTCGGAACATTGTGACACTTTTTTGGGACCATTGGCATTTATACAGCGATCAGTGCTATAAAAATGCACTGATTACTGTCTAAATGCCATTGGCAGTGAAGGGGTTAACCTGCAGGGGGCGCTCTAAGGGTTAACTGTGTTCCCTGGGCGTTCTAACTGTGGGGGGACTGCCCTAGCTAGGGAAGGGAAGTGATCACAGCTTCCATGTAGAGGAAGGCTGTGATCACAGCCCTTCCCCCCTCACAGAACGGAGGTCCGTGTTTACTTACACGGACCTCCGTTCTTTCACTCCGGGGGGGCATCGCGGGTGGCCGGCGGAGGTCGAATCCGCCACACCCGCTCCCTGGCCCTCCCCGGGCACAGTGAGCGTGCGGGCGCGCCTCCGGCGGCGCGCGCTCACTGGCCTCGATCTCGCGGCCGCCATCGTATGACGACGATCCGCGCTATCGAGCCACACTGTTGCCGTCAATTGCCGATCAGCCGTCGGCAAGCGGTTAAGAGTTTGTTGTGCCATTGGTTAGAAAGGGGCGTATTTCTGAGATGTTGCGGAGGTTTAGGATTCGGACAGTGATTGGAAGTGGGGCTTAAAGAAGAGATCAGAGTCCAGGACTACGCCTAGGACCTTGGCATGTGGGGATGGGCTGATAGTTGTGCCATCGATTATGACAGAGAGATTGGGGGAAAGGGGCACGTGGTGGAGGAAAAATGATGAGTTCGGTTTTGGATAGATCAGTGGTCCTCGGGACCCACTTACAGGCCAGGTTTGCAGGATAACTGAAATACATGCCAGGTGATCTCATTTGCTGCTCAGTGATTGCAGCATTCTAGTCGGCATCTCGCCAGGGTAATACTTAAAATCTGGCCTGTTGGTGGGTCCTGAGGACCGGAGTTGAGAACCACTGGGATAGATTAAGTTTGAGGAAGTGGCGTGACATCCAGACCACTATATCTTTTAGTAAATTAGTGATACGTGAGGTGACTGAGGGAGTGGGTTGAGGGGTAGAGAACGGAGCTGAGGGTTGGTATGTTTGACACATAGGAGCGAAGAGGATTTAGGTACCCTAGTAAGCCCGATAATAAACCTAGGTAGTCTACAAGGTCTATCCACCTTATAATACTTTATGGAAATCCCAGGGAAGGTGGGAAAAGGAGGTGAGTAGAAATATAGGGGTCTGAAAATGGTGAGCTATATATATAACTAGAGACGGACACTTTAAGAATTTATGATGCACTTGCTTGTTTCTTTCAGACACAAAATTTCCAGGCCAGGGTGAGATAAAAAGCACCAGCTCACTCCCTTTTGGCTTCAAGATGGACTTCTTATAAAAAAAATAGTTTAAACTAGAACTGTTATGGCGCTGCCCATGTATCGTTTCACTTTCTATCGGTCACATGGGAAAACCACCCATTTAACTGCTTGATTGCTAATAAGACGATACGGACACTGATTGCACAAAGTTTTACGATCACACCTAGAATATACTAAAAACACACCCACATCTCATGCATATTCATACATTTATTAGCTGAATGTTTTGTAGATCAGAGATATTTCCTCTTTTGCACAGCTCACCTGAGCCGGTCTCTGTATGCGTTTTATCTCTCCACTGCAGTGTATGGAAATAAATTGCACCTATTCTTATAAATCTCATCTGAAAGACTCCCGAATCTGATTTAACAATTCCTATTATATAATGTAAACATCCCCGGAATAGGGCATGACAGGTCCTCTTTATGGAGAGATATGGGATCAATAAGACCCCCCCCCCCCCCCCGACATCTCTCCTCCAGGCTGGAAAGACCGAGATCAGAAAAAAAACAGCAATCTCGGCCTTTTCAGCCGAGTTCACGGGCATTGTTTACATTACGTGAACCGGACGTGAAGTCATACGTCGTGCCCGAACCTCCGAGGTGCATAGAGATGACGAGTGACCATCTGGTCATCAGTCATCTCTATGCTCAACTTCCGGCGGCGATGGATCTGTTCTCCGGACCGCCAATGGGCGACAGGAGGGGGGGACATGTTCCCTCCGGTTGCCGATAAGAACAATCAAGCAGCCAACTTCATGGGCATTGTTTACATTACGTGACCCGGACGTGACATCATACATCGTGCCCAGACCTCAGAGGCGCATAGAGATGACTGGTGACCATCTGGTCATCAACCATCTCTATGCTCAACTTCCGCCGCCGATGGATCTGTTCTCCGGACCGCCGATGGGCGACAGGAAGGGGAATGTCCCCTCCCATTGCCGGCAAGAACGATCAAGCAATGAGTTCACAGGAAATGTTTACATCACGTGACCCGGACGTAACGTCATACGTCGTGCTCGGACCTCCGAGGCGCATAGAGATGACTGGTGACCATCGCCGGTGATGGATCTGTTCTCGGGACCACCAATGGGCGACGGGGGGGGGGGACGTCCCCTCCCGTTGCCGATAAGAACGATCAAGCAGCCAACTTCACGGGCATTGTTTACATCACGTGACCCGGACGTAACGTCATACGTCGTGCTCGGACCTCCAAGGCACATAGAGATGACGAGTGACCATCTGGTCATCAGTCATCTCTATGCTCAACTTCCGCCGGCTATGGATCTGTTCTCCGGACCGCCAATGGGCGACGGGGAACGTCCCCTCCCGTTGCTGGTAAGAACGATCAAGCAGCCGACTTCACGGGCATTGTTTACATCACGTGACCCGGACGTGACGTCATACGTCACGCCTGGACCTCCAAGGCACATAGAGATGACTGGTGACCCTCTGGTCATCAGTCATCTCTATCCTCAACTTCCGCCGGCGATGGATATGTTCTCCGGACCGCCAATTGGTGACCGGGGGGGGGGGGGGACGTCCCCTCCCGTTGCTGGTAAAAACGATCAAGCAGCCGACTTCACGGGCATTGTTTACATCACGTGACCCGGACGTGACGTCATACGTCATGCCCGTACCTCCGAGGCACATAGAGATGACGAGTGACCATCTGGTCATCAGTCATCTCTATACTCAACTTCCGCCGGCAATGGATCTGTTCTCCGGACCGCCAATGGGCGACGGGGGGGGGGGGGAACGTCCCGTTGCTGGTAAGAACAATCAAGCAGCCGAGTTCACGGGCACTGTTTACATCACGTGACCCGGATATGACGTCATACATCGCGCCCGGACCTCCGAGGAGCATAGAGATGACTGGTGACCATCTGGTCATCAGTCATCTCTATGCTCAACTTCCGCCGGCGATGCATCTGTTCTACAGGCTGCCGATGGGCGACGGGAGGGGATGACCCCTCCCGTTGCCGATAAGAACGATCAAGCGGCTGAACTGCCACTATGATCCTTCTCATGGTGCTGGCAGGTTAAAATGATATTTGAATGATGCATGATGCTAAAAGACAAGGACGTCCAGCGGCCGGCAAGTGGTTAAATACACAAAAACAAGTAATCAAAACTTCTAGACGAAAAAAAAAAATGGGCTAGCTTTAATGTTTAGTTTTTCATATTCATTAAAGTATATTTTTTCCCAAAAAATTGTGTTTGAAAGGCCGCTGCGCAAACACAGTGTGACATAAAATTTTGCAACAACCGCCATTTTATTCCCTAGGGTCTCTGCTAAAAAAAATATATATAATGTTTGGGGGTAATTTTCTAGCAGAAAATACAGATTTTTACTTGTAAGCAACAAATGTCAGAAAAGGTTTAGTCTTTAAATGGTTAAACTGAACCCTTCTACAGACCGGAGTTCATTCCTTTGATAAGTAGAAACATTGTATCTCTTTGCTTCTTTTATCAGCAATGATCTCAGACTTGGCTGGCTGCCTGGATTTTCGTCTTTCTTGTTCTATAGTCGCTCCGACTTAGAAAAAACTTGCATTGACTTCTACTACAGAAGTCGTTTGCAAGTAACGCTGTGCGGGGGTCGCGCTGAGTCGCCCCGCCCCTCTGTGAACCGGCCTTTAGTGCATAGAATAATCTGCAAATTTTGCAGCACAATCGGCCGATGCCAATTAATTAAAAGATGCCAAATATCGGCCCGATATATCGGTCTACCTCTAATTATAATAATAATGATTAGAGCCTGTGATATGTAAAGATCAGTTTTCGGAAACATTTACAACAAATCGCATTCTTCCCTCTTTCTTCCTATTTTAACTCTGGCAGAACAAAGATGTATAATAATCAAATAAGCCCCCATCCCCCAATAAAAGCCGTATAATCGGTTAGTATAGACTGATGAGGTGAGAAGGTGATTGGTTGGAAAGGTGACACATCTCCAAAATGAAGAGGAATACACGATAAGAATATTGGCCGAAAACTTCCGATTGGCCGATTTTCTAACCGTTGATGCCCAGCAACTACCCGATATCGTGAACGAATAAGACGGAAAAAAATGGAAAATTTGTGTCGTATCGTTTGCGAACGAACGATATTCTATGCGTTGGTGTGAAGGTCGCTCGGCCGATTTTCTACCCGTGTATTTCTGCAACGTTTTCGACCACCGACCGCTCGGCCGTTTTTCTACCCGCGTATTCCTGCAACGTTTTTGACCACCGACTGCTCGGTCAATTCTCTACCGGTGTATTCCTGCAACGTTTTCGACTGCTCGGCTGATTTTCTACCCGTGTATTCCTGCAACGTTTTCGACTGCTCGGCCGATTTTCTACCCGTGTATTCCTGCAACGTTTTCGACTGCTCGGCCGATTTTCTACCCGTGTATTCCTGCAACGTTTTCGACCACCGACCGCTTGGCCGATTTTCTACCTGTGTATTCCTGCAAAGTTTTCGACCACCGACCGCTCGGCTGATTTTCTACCCGCGTATTCCTGCAAAGTTTTTGACCACCGACCACTCGGCTGATTTTCTACCCGCGTATTCCTGCAGCGTTTTCGACTGCTCGGCCGATTTTCTACCCGTGTATTCCTGCAACGTTTTCGACTGCTCGGCCGATTTTCTACCCGTGTATTCCTGCAACGTTTTCGACCACCGACCGCTTGGCCGATTTTCTACCCGTGTATTCCTGCAACGTTTTCGACCACCGACCGCTCGGCCGTTTTTCTACCTGTGTATTCCTGCAACGTTTTTGACCACCGACTGCTCGGTCAATTCTCTACCGGTGTATTCCTGCAACGTTTTCGACTGCTCGGCTGATTTTCTACCCGTGTATTCCTGCAACGTTTTCGACTGCTCGGCCGATTTTCTACCCGTGTATTCCTGCAACGTTTTCGACTGCTCGGCCGATTTTCTACCCGTGTATTCCTGCAACGTTTTCGACTGCTCTGCCGATTTTCTACCCGTGTATTCCTGCAACGTTTTCGACTGCTCGGCCGATTTTCTACCCGTGTATTCCTGCAACGTTTTCGACCACCGACCGCTTGGCCGATTTTCTACCTGTGTATTCCTGCAACGTTTTCGACTGCTCGGCCGATTTTCTACCCGTGTATTCCTGCAACGTTTTCGACTGCTCGGCCGATTTTCTACCCGTGTATTCCTGCAACGTTTTCGACCACCGACCGCTTGGCCGATTTTCTACCCGTGTATTCCTGCAACGTTTTCGACTGCTCGGCCGATTTTCTACCCGTGTATTCCTGCAACGTTTTCGACCACCGACCGCTCGGCTGATTTTCTACCCGCGTATTCCTGCAAAGTTTTTGACCACCGACCACTCGGCTGATTTTCTACCCGCGTATTCCTTTAACGTTTTTGACCACCGACCGATCGGCCGATTTTCTACCCGCGTATTCCTGCAACGTTTTCGACCACCCGGACGTTTTTTTACCCGCGTATTCCTTTTTCGACCACCGACCGCTCGGCTGATTTTCTACCTGTGTATTCCTGCAACGTTTTCGACCACCGACCACTGTTCCGTTGGTCGGCGGTGGAGCGATCAGCCGATTTCCTAACCGTGTATTCCTGCTATAAGGATGGGCTCTGGCGCGTTGTTCAGAACTGAAGCTGCCCGGTCCCGCCAGGCAGCTAATGTAGGGGGCAGCGAGACATTTCCCGATCAGGAAAATGTCTCACTGCCTGTGAATGGTCATGTGCCGCGTTGGGTTCCGGGCGGGATTGGGCACGTTCGGTTCCGAACAACACGCCCAAGCCCATCCATGATGAAGAGAATGTTCCGGCCCCATAAGTGGGGGAATGTTCTGCCCCTGAAGAGGTTAATCTAGGTTCCCACACTATATATGTGTGTATCATCATCTGCTGGAGATAAAAGACCTCACAGTGACTATGGCGGAAGAGGACGGACATGACGGGGGGTTACTGGGTGTAAATAGAAAATAAGATCTCATTACCTCCTCTGCTGCCTCTTCCAGCGATGTCTCCTCTCTACTTCCTCCCGACTCACCTCTCACCCGGAACTTCCTGTCTGTACCTGACATCACTTCCTGTCTGTACCTGACATCACTTCCTGTCTGTCTTCCATAGAGACTTCCTGTCTCTATGGTAGAAGTGAGATCACCATCTTGTGGAGATCAGAGGAACTGCAGGCCCGAGGACCGTCTCGTAGAGTGAACACGGCCTTGTGCTGGGGCCATTTCCACTCCCATCAAGGGATATATATATATATATATATATATTATTATGCAGAATTTATATAGCGCCAACAGTTTGTGCGGCACTTTACAATATAAAGGGAGACGGTACAGCAACAAAACAATTCAATACAAGAGGGTTAGGAGGGCCCAGCTCCTGGGAGCTTACAATCTAATTAGGGAGGGGCTGGTGGAACAAAAGGTAACAACTGTCAGGGATGAACTGAAGGGAGAAATAAAAGATTGAGTTGTTAGCTGGAGGTAAGATAGGATTCCCTGAAGTGATGAGTTTTCAGGGATCTTCTAAAAGTGGACAGAGAAGAAGATAGCCAGACAGATTGGAGTTCCAGAGGATGGGAGAGGCTCTGGTGAAGTCCTGCAGACGAGCATGGGAGGAGGAGATATGGGGGGTAGAGAACAGAAGGTCTTGGGGGGTCTTCAAGATAGGATTCCCTGAAGTGATGAGTTTTCAGGGATCTCCTAAAAGTGGACAGAGAAGGAGATAGCCAGACAGATTGGAGTTCCAGAGGATGGGAGAGGCTCTGGTGAAGTCCTGCAGACGAGCATGGGAGGAGGAGATATGGGGGGTAGAGAACAGAAGGTCTTGGGGGGTCTTCAAGATAGGATTCCCTGAAGTGATGAGTTTTCAGGGATCTCCTAAAAGTGGACAGAGAAGGAGATAGCCAGACAGATTGGAGTTCCAGAGGATGGGAGAGGCTCTGGTGAAGTCCTGCAGACGAGCATGGGAGGAGGAGATATGGGGGGTAGAGAACAGAAGGTCTTGGGGGGTCTTCAAGATAGGATTCCCTGAAGTGATGAGTTTTCAGGGATCTCCTAAAAGTGGACAGAGAAGGAGATAGCCAGACAGATTGGAGTTCCAGAGGATGGGAGAGGCTCTGGAGAAGTCCTGCAGACGAGCATGGGAGGAGGGGACAAGGGTGGTAGAGAACAGAAGGTCTTGGGGGGTCTTCAAGATAGGATTCCCTTAAGTGATGAGTTTTCGGGGATCTCCTAAAAGTGGACAGAGAAGGAGATAGCCAGACAGATTGGAGTTCCAGAGGATGGGAGAGGCTCTGGAGAAGTCCTGCAGACAAGCATGGGAGGAGGAGATAAGGGGGGTAGAGAACAGAAGGTCTTGGGGGGTGGTGCGGAGAGGACGGTTTGGGTGATATTTGTAGAGAAGGTTGGTGATGTAGCTCGGGATTTGTAAATGGCTTTGTATGTTATTGTTAGCATTTTAAATTTTATTCTTTGAGCAATGAGAAGCCAGTGGAGGCAGCCACTATATATATAGTGGCATTGGGTTTATTTTGCCATCTATGTGGCTGATGCGTTTTCCAATGAGTTGTGCCAGTCCAACCTGCATTTTAGGGTGCGACAGCCAACTTTTCTCAAACAGAGCATCTCACGTAGAAATCAGTTGCCCACAAAGGGGTTTCCACCATCAACAGGGAAAGTCAACTGAAAGTATAAAGCCACCTTGCTTCCTTGTCAGCAGCACCACTGATCCACATACCAGTCCCACTGACTGAATTGCCCAGCTCTCCTGGTTCACTTGGCTTCATTTTTAATTAGCCTCTAGTCACAGCGCCCTGCTGAACGACCCACTCCTGGTCCCTGGATAGGGGTTCTCCTGACACCATGATAGGAGCTGACCTGACTCCTGGGACAAGACCTCTTGTCTCCTGGCTGGGGCTCCTCTGAACCCTGGTTGAGACCTTCTATCTGACTGCTGGCTGGGGCACCTCTGACCCCTGGTTGAGACCTTCTATCTGACTCCTGGCTGGGGCACCTCTGACCCCTGGTTGAGACCTTCTATCTGACTCCTGGCTGGGGCACCTCTGACCCCTGGTTGAGACCTTCTATCTGACTCCTGGCTGGGGCACCTCTGACCACTGGTTGAGACCTTCTATCTGACTCCTGGCTGGGGCACCTCTGTCCCCTGGTTGAGACCTTCTATCTGACTCCTGGCTGGGGCACCTCTGTCCCCTGGTTGAGACCTTCTATCTGATTCCTGGCTGGGGCACCTCTGACCCCTGATTGAGACCTTCTATCTGACTCCTGGCTGGAGCACCTCTGACCCCTGGTTTAGACCTTCTGTCTCCCGACTCCTGATTCATGGTTGAGACCTTCTGTCCACCAACTCCTTGCTGGGGCACTGTGACGAATGCGGGTATCAGATCACTGCCCTCCTCACTGACTGGTGACCGAGGACCCCCTTGATCTCACACTGCGCTAGTCACTAACGTAACAATACCACTCTCAGCTGCTTCCAGCACACAGATTTTCCAGCTTGCGGGACCACCGTCTAAGTGCCAGCCGCCTGAGAGCGATTGTTACCGGGCTAATTCAAGCAATCAACCCTTTCACTGCCACCACTGAACTTTGATCCGGAGTGTCAGGTCTCCAACAATTAGCAATATGAATTATGATTTTAGAATAACCACCTGTAACACAAGCTGTCACCACAGACAGGGATATTCAGATGAGTTACCCTAAACAGTAGCGCTCTTCAAAGGCACAGGTTCGTTATAGCTTGCACTAAGAGCTTTAGGGACAAGATTAACACTTTTCAGTATAAGGTTTAATAATGAAAGGTCAAAATTGGTGCAGATAAAATATTTACAGAAAAATGGTGTTACAAAGCAATTAAAGACATAATATACAGCAGCAAAGAGATAAGGCAGAATCGAGGGGGAATGAAAGCTACTTGCATTGTCCGTGATTGATCAGAGATTCGTTGATGAGCCCACAGGTTCTTGGATATTCATTCTTGGATGGTAAGGTGAGAACTCTGCACTGTCCAGTCTATTCCCTTTTTCTCTGAAGGCCAAGGGGTGGGGCCATCTACCCCTGACCACTCGCATGGGTAAGGAGGGCCCGAGGGCTGTCCAGGTTGACCCGTGGAATAACAACCCTCCCAAATATGCAATTTGCAGTATAAAAATCATATCTGGGGATCGCATCACCTTGCAAACCCCACATTAAGGAATTCAAGCTCAGCATGCACAGTGCATTAAAATAAGCCTGAACACAATAGACTTGTCACTCTCCGTTACCCTGGGAAGAGGAGAAACTAGCAGTGGGTTCCTGTACGATTGAATTTATCGACGTTTGGATTTGTTTTATTCGGAATGACTTTCCGTATTCAAATATATACTTTTTATTAAGATGTCACGTTCCTATCTGGAGTTATGAAATGTGGGTAATTCTAAACTTTAATTTGCTTGAGGGTCTCTGGAAGGTCACAGCTGCCTGAGGGAGGGGGTTTATGGCCCTTATTATCCATGCATCCTGTGCTGTCTCTGCTGGATCTGATTTATTGGTTTATGATCAGGCTTGCCAAAACACCTCCAGACCTGTTGGAGCCTGTTACTGTGACCTAGGTATTGCTAAGTTGTTGGGAGGGGGGGATGAGGAGTTTAGTCTAAGTTAGAACTGTCATGGCTGACCCCTCACAAAATGGTGCAGGTTGTCCAGACCTCCACAAAACCGTTCGGACTAGTATTTGGTTATTTAGTCTAGGTCGTCTCTGTCGTGTCCTACGTACCTATTATTCCCGGTATTTGGGGGAGGGAGTCCGTCGACACTGGAAGGTCTCTGGGAGTTCGTTTAATTTCAAATCTTAATGGGTGTAAAGTATTGAGGTCTATCCTTGCACTGTAGAATTATTTTTCATATATAAACTTATGCCTTTCAGTAAGGCTTATTTTGTTTAGGTTTGCAGCTATTTAAGTTAGCATGTCCTTGGGTGACGATCA
>BLSH010243810.1:41322-53511 GCA_018402905.1 Glandirana rugosa
GGGTGGTATTATAAAATGTTTTATATGTAAGGTCTATAAAGAGGCGATATGCAGTTGTCTATTTGAGTATCTAGTGTACTGGGGTGGTTAACGTATAGCGGAGAAATATCTGGAATGTATATTTTGTAAAATATTATGGTGGGGATATAAGGGGTTAATGGTTGGACTGCCCCAAGTGGGGTGTTGCACATATAGAGGTCTATACATCAGATTTAAAACAGGGACAATTGAGAAGAGAAGAAGGACCAAGGAATTTGATAAAACGATTAGGTCAATGATGTTACGAGCAATCCTGCCTCTATGTGTACTCATAGCTATAGGCATGGGAATTGGGTGGCAGTGACAGCTTTCTCCAGGTTCAGTGTGAAGCCAAGTTTGGATGAAACGAGTACTCGTCCCTAGTGAGAAGCGGGGTATCTATCTTAATCCAATTCTTGGTTAATCTCAGAACCCCTCATAGTGAGGGCTGCCAGCCAACATCATTGACTGTACAGAGCATTATGGGTGAGCTCCCAAATGAATCAACCAGAAATTCAAAGAACATTTGAGCCATAGTAATTGGGGTCATATCCGAATCTCATCCCTCATTACAAGGGAGTCTGCTAAAGTGAGGTGACACATCTCCAAAATGAATAGAATGTTCCGGTCCCATAAGTGGGGGAAATGTTCTGCCCCTGAAGGGGTTAATCTAGGTCCCCACACTATATATGTGAGTATCATCATCTGCTGGAGATAAAAGACGTCACAGTGACTATGGAGGAAGAGGACGGACATGACGGGGGGGTTACTGGGTGTAAATAGAAAATAAGACCTTATTACCTCCTCGGCTGCCACTTGCAGCGACGTCTCCTTCCTACTTCCTCCTTCCTCCAGCCTCACCTCTCACCCACAACTGCCTATTTATAACCTGACATCACTTCCTGTCTGTCCGTGACATCACTTCCTTGCTTCCATAGAGACTTCCTGTCTCTGCATTAAAAGTGAGATCACCATCTTGTGGAGCTCAGAGGAACTGCAGCCCCCGAGAAATGTCTCATAGTGTGAACACGGCCTTGTGCTGTGTGTGGATGTACTGTATATTCTTATAGATGGGGTCATCTCCACTCCCAGCAAGGGGGAGAGAAATAGATTACTGCCTAGTCCAGCCTTTCTCAGCCAGGGTTTCTCCAAAGGGTTCCAGGGGTTCCTTGAGCAACGAACCCAATTGAAATCAATGGGAGCTGAATCATGCAGAAGCTAAAGCCTCGTACACATGGGTGCAACAATTGTACAACCAAAACGTCCAACTTTGGACCAAGTTGGATGTTGGCTGTTGTGTCTCGTGTACTGACTAGGGTTGCCACATCATCCCTTTAATCCAAGACACATATGAATTACACAGGTTGTTGTTCTCAGGCTGATTTAATGCAGATGAGGCACCAAGTGAGTTTAATTACCACCTTAATCAGCCACAGAACAACCTGAGTAATCAATATGTGTCCTGGATTAAAGGGATGATGTGGCAACCCTAGTACTGACATGCACTAAGCGATTGTACAACCAAGCCTAACGTAGTGACGTGTTACAAGCGTATAACGAGGAAGTTCAGGTGCATGTGATTTGTTAATTAGGAACGTAGGTTTCCCAGAACGGACACTTCTGGGCGTTCCTGACTTCTGAGCATTCCTGTTTTGCACAGTACAACTTTGTTGGACCAACTTCTCTGTACACACGGTACAACGACCGCTTGTTGTACAGCCAAAGTTATCTAGTCTGCTCAGCCAACTTCTGTTGTACAACTGTTGTACGACGGCTGTTGTAATCGCGAGTACTAACGGTTGGATGATCGTACAACAAGCTGGTTGTACGACCGGTGTTGTAAAACCGTTGTACCGTGTGTACAGGGCTTTAGTCAGTAAGCAAGCCAAGTTGGGATCAAGTGAAATCAAAGTCAAGGAAAAGGCCAAAAGTTGGCAATGAAGAGAAGGTGAGGACAGCTGCAGGTTCACTAAGGAGCAAGATATCCTTTCTCAGCCAAGGTTCCTCCAAAGGTTTCCAGGGGTTCCTTAAACAATGAACCTCATTGAAATCAATGGGAGCTGAATCTGTGAAATTAAAAACTATAATTTTCTGGGTTAATATGCAAGAGGGAGGTGTAAAAAATAGCACGAGGGGAACTGCTCTGGGGAACATGTGTCCCAGTCTAGGGTCAGGCTTGGAGACCAGGAGCTATAGCAGTAAAGAGGTTCCCACTGACCAGCAAGACAAGTACACAAGCAGGTAACCTTGGAAGATGACAAGGGCACCCTGAGGTGTGGGGTTCTAAGCACTAACGTCTTCACCAGACATATGGCGGAGATGGGCTTCAGAGGTGAGCAAGCCGGTGTCCAGCAGTAGATGTAGCAGGTTTGGATCAAGCAGAAGCTTAGACAGTAAGCAAGCCAGAGGTTAGTAAAAATTGGTGGCAAGTCAGAATCAAGTGGAACCATAGTCAAGGAAAAAGCCAAAAGCAGGTAATGAGTGATAGAGAAGGTAAGGACAGCTGCAGGTTCACAAAGGACACAAATAGACAAAAAGATGTTTGCCAATATCTCGCTAGTGTTTTAGACACTGTAGGGCATTAAATTTAGCCAAAAGACAGCGTCCCAAATTATTGCTGACTCACCTAAATCATGGGATCCAAGTGATTCAAAGAAACATATAAATTGATTTTTTTGGGGGTGGTAAGAACCCCAAAGAAAGGAAGTCACACTAGGACCACGCAGCTTAATCACGGGATCCTTAAAGATCCCATGATTAAGCTGCGTGGTCCTAGTGTGACTTCCTTTCTTTGAGGTCCTTACTAGAGTTGAGCGGACACCTGGATGTTCGAGTTCGGCAAACTTCGTGAAAAAGTTTGGGTTCGCTCCGAACTTGACCTGAACTTGACCCCGGACCCCATTAAAGTCAATGGTGACCCGAACTTTTAGGCACAAAATTGGCTGTAAAAAAGTCCTGGAAAGGGCTAGAGGGCTGCAAAAGGAAGCAAAAAGAGTAGGACAAGCGCCCTGCAAACAAATGTGGATAGGGAAATAACTTAAAATCACATAAAAAGAATAAAAATTGGAGGTGGAGGTGGATGTGGAGTAGGAGTCTAGAGGTTGAGGAGGCGGTGACCGTGGCGGTGTAGGTGGAAGTGGCGGTGGAGGAGGAGGAGGTAGCCAACACTGTTTTAAGTTTGTTTGGTTTTTTTTTCTAATTGGGGTAGCCCCTAAAATATTGAGACATATTAAAAACAAAACTAGTATACCAATGGCTGTGTGAGTCCGGTCTAAATGTTTATTCTGCACAAGGTACAGACAAGTCTTGTGGGATCCATGCCTGGTTCATTTTAATAAAGGTTAGCTTGTCCACGTTGGCTGTGGACAGGCGGCTGCGCTTGTCTGTGATAACGCCCCCTGCCGTGCTAAACACACGTTCCGACAATACACTGGCTGCAGGGCAGGCCAGCACCTCCAAGGCATAAAGGGCAAGCTCAGGCCATGTGCCCAATTTGGAGACCCAGAAGTTGAATGGGGCAGACCCATCAGTCAGTACATGTAGGTGTGTGCACACATACTGTTCCACCATGTTGCTGAAATGCTGCCTCGTGCTAGGGTGTTGCCTATCAGCTGGTGGTGCTGTTTGTTGTGGTGGGCTGCTGACAAAGCTTTTCCACATTTCGGCCATGCTAACCCTGCCTTCTGAGGTGCTGGCGGTGCCACAGCTGCGTTGGCAACCTCTTCCTCCTACTCTGTCTTCGCCTTGTGCTTCCACTGAGCCCCCGGTGTCATTTGGGAATGCCCTCAGGAGCGAGTCTTCCAGTGTGCGCTTGTAGTCGCGCATCTTCCTCTCACGCGCCAGTGAAGGAATTAAGGACGGAACATTGTCCTTGTAAAGTGGATCCAGCAGGGTGGCCACCCAGTAATCAGCACAAGTTAAAATAAGGGCACTGCAGCATGTAGTCGCTCAAGAAATGCACCGCTCACACCAGCAGCAGGAACCTCTCCCTATAGCAGTATGAGATGATTTTAGAATGCTAATCTGTCCCTCATAGCAGCAGCAGGAACCTCTCCCTATAGCAGTATGAGATGATTTTAGAATGCTAATCTGTCCCTCACAGCAGCAGCAGGAACCTCTCCCTATACCAGTATGAGATGATTTTAGAACAATAATCTATCCCTCACAGCAGCAGCAGGAACCTCTCCCTATACCAGTATGAGATGATTTTAGAATGCTAATCTGTCCCTCACCGCAGCAGCAGGAACCTCACCCTACACCAGTATGAGATGATTTTAGAACACTAATCTGTCCCTCACACCAGCAGCAGGAAGGAATCTCTCCCTATAGCAGTATGAGATGATTTTAGAACAGTAATCTGTCCATCACAGCAGCAGTAGGAACTTTTCCCTATAGCAGTATGAGATGATTTTAGAACAGTAATCTGTACATCGCAGCAGCAGCAGGAACCTCTCCCTGTAGCAGTATGAGATGATTTTAGAACAATAATCTGTCCCTCACAGCATCATCAGGAACATCTCCCTATAGCAGTATGAGATGATTTTAGAACAATAATCTGTCCTTCACAGCAGCAGGAACCTCTCCCTATAGCAGTATGAGATGATTTTAGAACAATAAGCTGTCCCTCACAGTGGCAGCAGGAACCTCTTCCTATACCAGTATGAGATGATTTTAGAATACTAACCTGTCAATCACATCTGCAGCAGGAACGTCTCCCTCTAGCAGTATGAGATGATTTTAGAACAGTAATCTGTCCCTCACAGCAGCAGCAGGAACCTCTCTCTATAGCAGTATGGGATGATTTTAGAACAATAACCTGTCCCTCACAACAGCAGCAGGAACATCTCCCTATAGCAGTATGAGATGATTTTAGAACAGTAATCTGTCCCTCAAAGCAGCAGCAGGAACCTATGCCTATACCAGTATAAGATGATTTTAGAACAGTAATCTGTCCCTCAATGCAGCAGCAGGAACCTCTCCCTATACCAGTATGAGATGATTTTAGAACAATAAGCTGTCCCTCACAGTGGCAGCAGGAACCTCTCCCTATACCAGTACGAGATGATTTTAGAACAGTAATCTGTCCCTCACACCAGCAGCAGGAACCTCTCCCTATACCAGTATGAGATGATTTTAGAACAGTAATCTATCCCTCACAGCAGCAGCAGGAACCTCTCCCTATACCAGTATGAGATGATTTTAGAACAGTAATCTGTCCCTCACAGTGGCAGCAGGAACCTCTGCCTATACCAGTATGAGATGATTTTAGAACAGTAATCTGTCCCTCACACCAGCAGCAGGAACCTCTCCCTATACCAGTATGAGATGATTTTAGAACAATAAGCTGTCCCTCACAGCGGCAGCAGGAACCTCTCCCTATAGAACTAGGAGATGATTTTAGAACAGTATTCTGTCCCTCGCAGCATCAGCAGGAACCTCTCCCTATAGCAGTATGAGATGATTTTAGAACAATAATCTGTCCCTCACACCAGCAGCAGGAACCTCTCCCTATACCAGTATGAGATGATTTTAGAACAATAATCTGTCCCTCACACCAGCAGCAGAAACCTCTCCCTATAGCAGTATGAGATGATTTTAGAACAATAATCTATCCCTCACACCAGCAGCAGGAACCTCTCCCTATAGCAGTATGAGATGATTTTAGAACAATAATCTGTCCCTCAAAGCAGTAGCAGGAACCTCTCCCTATAGCAGTATGAGATGATTTTAGAACAATAATCTGTCCCTCACAGCAGCAGCAGGAACCTCTCCATCTAGCAGTATGAGATGATTTTAGAACAATAATCTATCCCTCACAGCAGCAGCAGGAACCTCTGCCTATACCAGTATGAGATGATTTTAGAACACTAATCTGTCCCTCGCAGCAGGAGCCTCTCCCTATAGCTTTAGAACAGTAATCTGTCCCTCACAGCAGCTACAGGAACCTCTCCCTATATCAGTATGAGATGATTTTAAAACAATAATTTGTCCCTCACACCAACAGCAGGAACATCTCCCTATACCAGTATGAGATGATTTTAGAACAATAAGCTGTCCATCACAGCATCATCAGGAACTTCTCCCTATAGCAGTATGAGATGATTTTAGAACAATAAGCTGTCCCTCACAGTGGCAGATGGAACCTCTTCCTATACCAGTATGAGATGATTTTAGAATACTAACCTGTCCATCACACCTGCAGCAGGAACTTCTCCCTATAGCAGTATGAGATGATTTTAGAACAGTATTCTGTCCCGCACAGCAGCAGCAGGAACCTCTCCCTATAGCAGTATGAGATGATTTTAGAACAATAAGCTGTCCCTCACACCAGCAGCAGGAACCTCTCCCTATAGCAGTATGAGATGATTTTAGAACAATAAGCTGTCCATCACAACAGCAGCAGGAACCTCTCCCTATACCAGTATGAGATGATTTTAGAACAGTAATCTATCCCTCACAGCAGCAGCAGGAACCTCTCCCTATAGCAGTAAGAGATGATTTTAGAACAGTAATCTGTCCATCACAGCAGCAGTAGGAACTTCTCCCTATAGCAGTAAGAGATGATTTTAGAACAGTAATCTGTCCATCGCAGCAGCAGCAGGAACCTCTCCCTATAGCAGTATGAGATGATTTTAGAACACTAATCTGTCCCTCACACCAGCAGCAGGAACATCTCCCTATACCAGTATGAGATGATTTTAGAACAATAATCTGTCCATCACAGCAGCAGCAGGAACCTCTCCCTATACCCGTATGAGATGATTTTAGAACAGTAATCTGTCCCTCACAGCAGCAGCAGGAACCTCTCCCTATAGCAGTATGAGATGATTTTAGAACAATAATCTGTCCATCACAGCAGCAGCAGGAACCTCTCCCTATACCAGTATGAGATGATTTTAGAACAGTAATCTGTCCCTCACAGCAGCAGCAGGAACCTCTCCCTATAGCAGTATGAGATGATTTTAGAACAGTAATCTGTCCCTCAAAGCAGCAGCAGCAGGAACCTCTCCCTATAGCAGTATGAGATGATTTTGGAACAATAATCTGTCCATCACAGCAGCAGCAGGAACCTCTCCCTATAGCAGTATGAGATGATTTTAGAACAGTAATCTGTCCCTCACAGCAGCAGCAGGAACCTCTCCCTATAGCAGCATGAGATGATTTTAGAACAATAAGCTGTCCATCACAGCAGCAGCAGGAACCTCTCCCTATAGCAGTATGAGATGATTTTAGAACAGTAATCTGTCCCTCAAAGCAGCAGCAGCAGGAACCTCTCCCTATAGCAGTATGAGATGATTTTAGAATGCTAATCTGTCAATCACAGCAGCAGCAGGAACCTCACCCTACACCAGTATGAGATGATTTTAGAACAATAAGCTGTCCCTCACAGCGGCAGCAGGAACCTCTCCCTATAGCAGTATTAGATGGTTTTAGAACACTAATCTGTCCCTCACACCAGCAGCAAGAACCTCTCCCTATAGCAGTATGAGATGATTTTATAACAATAATCTTTCCCTCAAAGCAGCAGCAGGAACCTCTCCCTATAGCAGTATGAGATGATTTTAGAACAGTAATCTGTCCCTCACAGCAGCAGCAGGAACCTCTCCCTATAGCAGTATGAGATGATTTTAGAACAATAACCTGTCCCTCACAACAGCAGCAGGAAAATCTCCCTATAGCAGTATGAGATGATTTTAGAACAGTAATCTGTCCCTCAAAGCAGCAGCAGGAACCTATCCCTATACCAGTATGAGATGATTTTAGAACAGTAATCTGTCCCTCACACCAGCAGCAGGAACCTCTCCCTATACCAGTATGAGATGATTTTAGAACAGTAATCTGTCCCTCAAAGCAGCAGCAGGAACCTATCCCTATACCAGTATAAGATGATTTTAGAACAGTAATCTATCCCTCACAGCAGCAGCAGGAACCTCTCCCTATAGCAGTATGAGATGATTTTAGAACAGTAATCGATCCCTCACAGCAGCAGCAGGAACCTCTCCCTATAGCAGTATGAGATGATTTTAGAACAGTAATCTATCCCTCACAGCAGCAGCAGGAACCTCTCCCTATAGCAGTATGAGATGATTTTAGAACAGTAATCTGTCCCTCAAAGCAGCAACAGGAACTTATCCCTATACCAGTATAAGATGATTTTAGAACAGTAATCTGTCCCTCAATGCAGCAGCAGGAACCTCTCCCTATACCAGTATGAGATGATTTTAGAACAATAAGCTGTCCCTCACAGCGGCAGCAGGAACCTCTCCCTATAGAACTAGGAGATGATTTTAGAACAGTATTCTGTCCCTCGCAGCATCAGCAGGAACCTCCCCCTATAGCAGTATGAGATGATTTTAGAACAATAATCTGTCCCTCACACCAGCAGCAGGAACCTCTCCCTATACCAGTATGAGATGATTTTAGAACAATAATCTGTCCCTCACAGCAGCAGCAGGAACCTCTCCCTATAGCAGTATGAGATGATTTTAGAACAGTAATCTGTCCCTCAAAGCAGCAGCAGGAACCTATCCCTATACCAGTATGAGATGATATTAGAACAGTAATTTATCCCTCACAGCAGCAGCAGGAACCTCTGCCTATATCACTATGAGATGATTTTAGAACAATAATCTGTCCCTCACAGGAGCAGCAGGAACCTCTCCCTATACCAGTATGAGATGATTTTAGAACAATAATCTGTCCTTCACAGCAGCAGCAGGAACCTCTCCCTATAGCAGTATGAGATGATTTTAGAACAATAATCTATCCCTCACAGCAGCAGCAGGAACCTCTCCCTCTAGCAGTATGAGATGATTTTAGAACAATAATCTATCCCTCACACCAGCAGCAGGAACCTCTCCCTATAGCAGTATGAGATGATTTTAGAACAATAATCTGTCCCTTACAGCAGTAGCAGGAACCTCTCCCTATAGCAGTATGAGATGATTTTAGAACAATAATCTGTCCCTCACAGCAGCAGCAGGAACCTCTCCCTCTAGCAGTATGAGATGATTTTAGAACAATAATCTGTCCCTCACAGCAGTAGCAGGAACCTCTCCCTATACCAGTATGAGATGATTTTAGAACACTAATCTGTCCCTCGCAGCAGGAACCTCTCCCTATAGCAGTATGAGATGATTTTAGAACAGTAATCTGTCCCTCATACCAACAGCAGGAAACTCTCCCTATAGCAGTATGAGATGATTTTAGAACAGTAATCTGTCCCTCACAGCAGCAGCAGGAACCTCTCCCTATAGCAGTATGAGATGATTTTAGAACAATAAGCTGTCCCTCACAGTGGCAGATGGAACCTCTTCCTATACCAGTATGAGATGACTTTAGAATACTAACCTGTCCATCACACCTGCAGCAGGAACGTCTCCCTCTAGCAGTAAGAGATGATTTTAGAACAGTAATCTGTCCCGCACAGCAGCAGCAGGAACCTCTCCCTATAGCAGTATGAGATGATTTTAGAACAATAAGCTGTCCCTCACACCAGCAGCAGGAACATCTCCCTATAGCAGTATGAGATGATTTTAGAACAATAAGCTGTCCATCACAACAGCAGCAGGAACCTCTCCCTATACCAGTATGAGATGATTTTAGAACAGTAATCTCTCCCTCACAGCAGCAGCAGGAACCTCTCCCTATAGCAGTATGAGATGATTTTAGAACAGTAATCTATCCCTCACAGCAGCAGCAGGAACCTCTCCCTATATCAGTATGAGATGATTTTAGAACAATAATCTGTCCATCGCAGCAGCAGCAGGAACCTCTCCCTATAGCAGTATGAGATGATTTTAGAACAATAATCTATCCCTCATACCAGCAGCAGGAACCTCTCCCTATACCAGTATGAGATGATTTTAGAACAGTAATCTGTCCCTCACAGCAGCAGCAGGAACCTCTCCCTATAGCAGTATGAGATGATTTTAGAACAATAAGCTGTCCATCACAGCAGCAGCAGGAACCTCTCCCTATAGCAGTATGAGATGATTTTAGCACACTAATCTGTCCCTCACACCAGCAGCAGAAACCTCTCCCTATAGCAGTATGAGATGATTTTAGAACAATAAGCTGTCCATCACAGCAGCAGTAGGAACTTCTCCCTATACCAGTAAGAGATGATTTTAGAACAGTAATCTGTCCATCGCAGCAGCAGCAGGAACCTCTCCCTATAGCAGTATGAGATGATTTTAGAACAATAATCTGTCCATCGCAGCAGCAGCAGGAACCTCTCCCTATAGCAGTATGAGATGATTTTAGAATGCTAATCTGTCAATCACAGCAGCAGCAGAAACCTCTCCCTATAGCAGTATGAGATGATTTTAGAACAGTAATCTGTCCCTCAAAGCAGCAGCAGCAGGAACCTCTCCCTATAGCAGTATGAGATGATTTTAGAACAATAAGCTGTCCCTCACAGCGGCAGCAGGAACCTCTCCCTATAGCAGTATTAGATGGTTTTAGAACACTAATCTGTCCCTCACACCAGCAGCAAGAACCTCTCCCTATAGCAGTATGAGATGATTTTATAACAATAATCTTTCCCTCAAAGCAGCAGCAGGAACCTCTCCCTATAGCAGTATGAGATGATTTTATAACAATAATCTTTCCCTCAAAGCAGCAGCAGGAACCTCTCCCTATAGCAGTATGAGATGATTTTAGAACACTAATCTGTCCCTCACACCAGCAGCAGGAACCTCTCCCTATACCAGTATGAGATGATTTTAGAACAGTAATCTGTCCCTCCCAGCAGCAGCAGGAACCTCTCCCTATAGCAGTATGAGATGATTCTAGAACACTAATCTGTCCCTCACAGCAGCAGCAGGAACCTCTCCCTATAGCAGTATGAGATGATTTTAGAACAGTAATCTATCCCTCACAGCAGCAGCAGGAACCTCTCCCTATAGCAGTATGAGATGATTTTAGAACAGTAATCTGTCCCTCAAAGCAGCAGCAGGAACCTATCCCTATACCAGTATGAGATGATTTTAGAACAGTAATCTGTCCCTCACAGCAGCAGCAGGAACCTCTCCCTATAGCAGTATGAGATTATTTTAGAAAAGTAATCTGTCCTTCACAGCAGCAGCAGGGACCTCTCCCTATAGCAGTATGAGATGATTTTAGAACAATAATCTATCCCTCACAGCAGCAGCAGGAACCTCTCCCTATAGCAGTATGAGATGATTTTAGAACAATAATCTGTCCCTCACAGCAGCAGCAGGAACCTCTCCCTATAGCAGTATGAGATGATTTTAGAACAGTAATCTTTCCTTCACAGCAGCAGCAGGAACCTCTCCCTATAGCAGTATGGGATGATTTTAGAACAATAATCTATCCCTCACAGCAGCAGCAGGAACCTCTCCCTATACCAGTATGAGATGATTTTAGAACAATAATCTGTCCCTCACAGCAGCAGCAGGAACCTCTCCCTTTACCAGTATGAGATGATTTTAGAACAATAATCTATCTCTCACAGCAGCAGCAGGAACCTCTCCCTATAGCAGTATGAGATGATTTTAGAACACTAATCTGTCCCTCAAAGCAGCAGCAGGAACCTCTCCCTATACCAGTATGAGATGATTTTAGAACAATAAGCTGTCCCTCACAGCGGCAGCAGGAACATCTCCCTATACCAGTATGAGATGATTTTAGAACAGTAATCTTTCCCTCACACCAGCAGCAGGAACCTCTCCCTATACCAGTATGAGATGATTTTAGAACAATAAGCTGTCCCTCACAGCGGCAGCAGGAACCTCTCCCTATAGAACTAGGAGATGATTTTAGAACAGTAATCTGTCCCTCGCAGCATCAGCAGGAACCTCTCCCTATAGCAGTATGAGATGATTTTAGAACAATAATCTGTCCCTCACACCAGCAGCAGGAACCTCTCCCTATACCAGTATGAGATGATTTTAGAACAATAATCTGTCCCTCACTGCAGCAGCAGGAACCTCTGCCTATATCAGTATGAGATGATTTTAGAACAGTAATCTATCCCTCACAGCAGCAGCAGGAACCTCTGCCTATATCAGTATGAGATGATTTTAGAACAGTAATCTGTCCCTCACAGCAGCAGCAGGAACCTCTCCCTATAGCGGTATGAGATGATTTTAGAACAATAATCTATCCCTCACATCAGCGTCTCCAAGGACGACGACGACACTCCCT
>BLSH010243821.1:25483-40133 GCA_018402905.1 Glandirana rugosa
GATTTCCGGTTTGATTTAAAGTGATACACACATTTTGCAGAACAGTGATATGGGTACTCTGGGCTTATTTATACTTTTTGGACATAGTTTGAAGATGATTTTAGAACAGTTCTATGGCCTCTAATGTTAATTAATACTTTTCAGACCCATTTTGAAGATGATCTCCATTTTTGCATTTTTATGTTTTTATTTTTTTAAAAATATTTAAAGTTATTTCACTGTCCCCATTTCTTTGTAGGGCACTTGTCCCACCCTTACCCACATTTTCCTTCTTTTTGCAGACCTCTAGGACCTTCCTGGGCTTTTTTACAGCATTTTTAAAATTTTTCATTAAAATTACCAGAACCCCGGACCCGAACCCGGACTTTTTTTGAAAAGTCCGGGTCCGGGTCCCGGACACCCCAAAGTTCGGTACGGACCCGAACTTTACAGTCCGGGTTCGCTCAACTCTAGTTAGGAGGACATTGTCCGCGAAAAGTCCAATTTTATGGTTATAATCGCCAATCTTAAGGCCTTGCATATGGTGGTTATGTCTTATGGCTTCTGCAAAGGGCTCCATGACAAGGGTGAATATAATCGAGGAAAGTGGGCACCCTTGTCTGGTCCCGTTTGTGATTTTGAATGGGTCTGATAGGAAGTTGGAGGTGCACACTTGGGCCGAAGGGCAGGAGTATAGGGCTAATATAGTGTTTCTGATGGGGCCTTGAATTCCGAATTTATCGAGGATAGCTTTAAGGTACCCCCAATGGACTAGATCGAAAGCCTTCTCGGCATCGAGGGCCAGGAATACCGTTGGGGTCTTTTTGGAGTTTGAGATTGTGATAAAATCGATCATTCGTCTAGTTCCGTCCAACGCTTGTCGCCCCTTGACGAAGCCTACTTGGTCCCTGTTTATGAGCAATGGGATGATATCAGATAGCCTGGTTGCTATTATCTTGGAGAGTATTTTTAAGTCCGTATTAAGGAGTGATATCGGGCAAAAGTTTTGGGGTAAAGTTGGTTATTTTTCTTGTTTTGGCAAGGTTACTATAATGGCCTTTAACATTTCCTCTGGGAGAGATCCTGTGCTAGTTGTTTCGTTAAAGGGCTTCTGTAGACGTGGGGCTAGGATGGACTGAAAAGTTTTATAATATTCCGCCCCTGGCGATTTGTTATTGGGGAGGGATAGGATAGTTTTGGTGATCTCTTCTGTTGTTATGGGAGAATTTAGGGAGTGAAGTGCCTCCATAGGAATAGATGGAAGATTTAGAGCGTCAAGGTAATAGTGGATTGCGTCAGTGGTAGGTTGTGTGGTGTTAGGGTCAGAGTTAAGATTGTACAGGGATCTATAGTAGTCTCGGAAAGCATTTGCTATCTCTTTAGGGTGGGTGATTTTGCAGTTGTTTTTTAGGTTCATTAAGTGTGTTATTGCGTTTTTCGTTTGTTTTTTTTAATCTGAGTGGCTAATAGCTTGCCCGCTTTATTCCCTTGGGAATAGTAGGTAGCTTTGGTTTTACAGGTGTGGGTGTCATGGGAGGCTATCATGTGAAGCCTCAGGTCGTGTCTGGCTGCCGATAGATCTGTCTGGATTGTTGGATCCAGAGTTTTTTTGTGCTGTTGGTCCAAGTTCTGAATTTTGGTCAATAGTTTATCATTGGTTTGGGATTTTTGTTTCTTATCCCTGGCAGCTAGTTGGATCAGCAGGCCTCTCACGTAGGCCTTGTGCGTGCACCATACTATGGATGTTTTAGAGTCAGGGGTGTGGTTGAAATTAAAGAACTCCTCTAGGTGATTTGAAATTTTTTCTCTATACTTCAGATTAGTAAACAGGTATTTTATTGTTTCTCCAGAGGCGAGTCGGAGGGGTTCTTAGGTTGTCTGGCACTGTCAGCGTGATGGGGGCATGGTCTGACCAAGTTATTGGTAAGATCTCTGTTTTAGATACTTTGTGGAGTGTAGGCAGGTCTGTAAGGAAAAGATCAACCCTTGTGTACTTGCTCTGGGGCACTGAGAAATATATATATAGTATTGTTCCTCCGCATGTAAACACCTCCACGGGTCATACAGAAGGTTTTTCCTTGTAAAGGATACCAGAGTATGCCTAGTACTCGGGCAAGGGCCTGATATGTCCATATCACGGTCCATGTTTGAATTGAAGTCCCCCATCATTATGAGTTAACCGCTCTGACTCCTCTCCACTTTTTTATACAAAGCATTCAGGAATTTGAGTTGTCCAGGATTCGGAGCGTATACATTAACTAACGTATAAAGGACATTCTTTATGTAGCAAATTAATATAATATATCTCCCTTTGGGATCCGTAAAGAGTTCCTGGAGGATAAAGGACACTGAGGAACTGATGGCAACCATCACGCCATTCTTCTTAACCGGGCCATTGGCCAGGAATATATGTGGGAAGTGTCTGTGAGAGCAATGCGGGGCCTTAGAAGTGCTAAAATGAGTCTCTTGGACTCAGAACACATCTGCTTTCAGTTTTAGTGCTTCTTTCCAGGAGGAGTTCCGCTTGAAAGGACTATTCAGGCCATGGGCATTCAATGAAACTAGTGTAAGTGGCATGGTGTTAGTGTTCATGTGAGTTGCTTAGTAGTTACCACAATCTTGAAATGCCTGAGTCCGGGTATGTCCCATTCCTGACGATCCCGAGGTATGTCTCCAGGAATGGAAGAAGTTCTAGGCGGGTCTGTGAAAGTCTTCCATCTGCGGGTTACGTGTTGGAGACTAGAGGGAAACAGCAGGAGCCTGGCTGCAAAGAGGTAAGTCATTATAGAGGTGGTTGAGAGCTGAAGTAAGCTGGCAGGGATGTGCTGACAAGAGGCAATTGAACTGAGCATAATGAACCGGTAGAAAACAAACATCCAACAAGGAAACTGGGACATGGGGGGAAAGGGTCAAGGTTGCAATCCGGTGGATTACCGAGTAGCGACTGCTACTCTGAAGAAGTGAGGGGGGTATCACTGATCCCAGTGGTGGCAACCTCCTTTATATTTGATTAGCAGGGTGTGAGGGACACGAGCCAAATGTTCTTGTTCGGCATAAAGTTAGCACCAGGAGTCAGATGCAGTGGCATCTTTCTGTGTAAGAGATCTCAGCGATCAGAAATGTCATCATGGCTATATGAGTGTGAGTTATGTGTACTCTTTTGTGGGTGCTCCTCTGGGGGAAGTAGGTTCCAGCAACTTGAGGCCTTCATCGAGGGTGGTGATTACATGCTTATACAGAGTTAGGTCTGCAGTACACAGGGAGCCTTGTCGGGGCCTGCAGCTTACGCATACACTTGCAAATGTGTGTAACCAATCCCCTGCCTTTTAAACGCTACTGTTAGACAGGTGAATTCGCTTGGTGACAGACTGGTCGGTAAGTTGAGCTTGGAATTTTTTGTTTTTTGTCTGTATCTGCCTTTCCAGTGCTCCTTGCTGTAGTGGCCAGTTATAGGTGGGGGACAGTGACCTTATTTTGTGTTGTACATGCTGTTTATTGCTTTTGGTGATGATCAATTTGGCCGGAGGTCCCCACTTATACAGAATTTTATGGTTTTGGAGCATCTTGGTGATCGTGGTCAGTTGTTTGCGGGCTGCTAAGGTATGTTGAGACAGGTCGGTGAACAGTTTGACTGTTGCATAAGGGTCTGGGAGTGGAGACATACGTCTAGCTGTTTGGATCAAGTTTTCTTTAACATGGAAGAAATGGATCCTCGCAATAACATCTCTAGGTATATGTTCTGAGAGGTAGGGAGGTTTTGGGAGCCTATGGGCTCGGTCTATTACGATCTCTGATGGAGGAGTCTCTGGGAGGAGGGTAGTGATCATTTGCTGAATGTATTTTTTAAGTTCCCCTGGAAGGATTGATTCCGGGACCCCCCTGAATTTCAGATTGTTCCTTCTGGAACGGTCTTCCATGTCAGCTATTTTTATCTTGAGTTGGTAGATGGAGTCTGACGTCTCTTTGTATTCATCTACTAGGTCGTTGTGTGCTTCAGCAAAGTCTGACATTTTGTCCTCCATGTGACTGACTCTTTCACCTAGTTCTTCCAATTCGATTAGGTTGCCCAGTGGTAGGGAATTGTGAAATTAGGTCACTTTCGTCCTCATTGTCCTCCATTATGTCTCCCCCCCATCCCCCTTATTCAGGGCCTGTAACATAGGCAACTAGTCAAGCCGCGGCCTAGATTTTTGTGAGCTCTGTGAGGGGGATTCCTGGTTACTTGCCTGTATAACTTTGTGGCGCACCGGGCCCACTCCATCCTGTTCGTGTGCTCCTAGCTTTGGACTGTCGTTTGCTGTGCCCATCGCGGGGCTGTCCTTGCGGCCTGGACCGGATCGGGCCGCGGTGAAGATGTCCGCCAGTTTGCAGGGAGCCTTGGTGAGCTTACGCTTGCTCATGTTGCTCCTCGGGTTCTGGAGGGGTTCTCCCTGTTGTTTGTGTGTGAGAAGCGTGTCTCCCTGCTGCTGAGTGCCGCTTGTGGAGGTCGCGCTGTCCAGAAACTCTGTTACAGTGCGGCCATCTTCCTCACCACCAGCCACGCCCCCCCGCTCTCACTCTCTCATACGGGTCACTGGAAGTTCAATATGGCACCTAATGTCAAAGAACTCTCTAAGGATCTGAAAAAAAGAATTGTTGCTCTACATAAAGATGGCCTAGGCTATAAGAAGATTGCCAAGACCCTGAAACTGAGCTGCAGCACAGTGGCCAAGACCATGCAGCAGTTTAACAGGACAGGTTCCACTCAGAGCAGGCCTTGCCATGGGCGACCAAAGAAGTTGGGTGCACGTGCTCAGCGTCATATCCAGAGGTTGGGAAATAGACAAATGAGTGCTGCCAGCATTGCTGCAGAGGTTGAAGGGGTGGGGGGTCAGCCTGTCAGTGCTAAGAGCATATGCCATTCACTGCATCAAATTAGTCTGCATGGCTGTCGTCCCAGAAGGAAGCCTCTTCTAAAGATGATGCACAAGAAAGGCTGCAAAAAGTTTGCTGAAGACAAACAGACTAAGGACATGGATTACTGGAACCATGTCCTGTGGTCTGATGAGACCAAGATAAACTTATTTGGTTCAGATGGTGTCAAGCATGTGCGGTGGCAAGCAAGTGAGGAGTACAAAGACAAGTGTGTTTTTCCTACAGTCAAGCATGGTAGTGGGAGTCTGGGGTTGCATGAGTGCTGCTGGCACTGGAGAGCTACAGTTCATTGAGGGAACCATGAGTGCCAACATGTACTGAAGCAGAACATGATCCTTTCCCTTCGGAGATTGGGCTGCAGGGCAGTATTCCAACATAACGACCCCAAACACACCTCCAAGACGACCGCTGCCTTGCTAAAGAAGCTGAGGGTAAAGGTGATGGACTAGCCAAGCATGTCTCCAGACCTAAACCCAATTTAGCATCTGTGGGGCATCCTCAAATGGAAGGCGGAGGAGTGCAAGGTCTTTAACATCCACTAGCTCTGTGATGTCATCATGGAGGAGTGGAAGAGGACTCCAGTGGCAACCTGTGGAGCTCTGGTGAACCCCATGCCCAAGAGGGTTAAAACCATGCTGGAAAATAACGGTGGCCACACAAAATATTGACACTTTGGGCCCAATTTGGACATTTTCACTTAGGGGTGTACTCACTTTTGTGGCCAGTGGGTTAGACATTAATGGCTGTGTGTTGAGTAATTTTGAGGGGACAGCAAATTTACACTGTTATACAAGCTGTAGACTCCCTACTTTACATTGTAGCAAAGTTTCATTTCTTCAGTGTTGTCACATGAAAAGATATAATAAAATATTTACAAAAATGTGAGGGGTGTACTCACTTTTGAGAGATACTGTATATATACAATGGCCACCTGTACAAGCTCTGTGGCCTGCTGTGTCTAGTAATCACAGCGATCACAACCACAATAGTAAAAAGTGCTGGCATTGTTTACTGCTGTGTGAGCAATGTGATTATTAGCATTAGCATTATCACATTAGCCCTGTACAATGTTATAGCTGTGACCAATCACAGCATCACTGTAGTGCGCAAGGTTTCATGAATAATACTTTTAGGCATAACAGTTATCATCACTGTAATATGCAATCAAAGTTTAAAAAAAAAATCAAGATTACCCACTAAAAGTAGTACAAGGTCACCACTCAGTGTCCCAAATCAATGCCGCACCAGTCATATTGTCTCTAGTCACTGCCACACTAGTTGCAGTGTCCCTGATCACCACTGCACCAGTCATATTGTACCTGATGACTGCCATACCAGTTACAATGTCCCTGATCATCAACACACCAGTTACAATGTCCACGACCAACACTGTACCAGTTACAGTGGCTCTGATCATTGTCAAAAGAGTTATGTTGTCCCTAATCTCCACCACATCAGTTACAGTGCCCCTAATTACTGCAGCACCAGTCATATTGTCCATAATAACCATCACACCAGTTTAAGGGTCCCCAATTACCACCACACCAGTTACAGTGTCCCTGATCACTACCACAGCAGTCATATTGTCTATAATCACCGCCACACCAGTCTAAGTATTCCTGATCACCACCATACCAGTCAAAGTGTACCATAAGGACTTGTTTACATGTGCAATGCTCATTGAAGAGCCATCCCATTCACTTGAATGGGTCACAATCAGTGGGAGGTCAGGGGTATAACTCCTGCCACAGCTCTGAATCAAAGCATCACAGAAGTGGCATGTGTACACCCCAGCCACTGCTTCTGCAGCTAAAGGAGGTAGCGGTTGAGGGACAGTAGAACTGTGGTTCAACCACAATTGTTTACCCCCCATCCTCATGTGTGAACAAACCCTAATAGTGCAGCTGATGTCCCTGATTGAAACCAGTTCTAACCCTGACCTGTTTACTGACCATGTTTCTGCCTTTTGCCTGGAACAATACTTTGCCTGTTTACTAACCATATGACCACCTGACCTGACCCAGATGCACTTCCTGAGAGACACCAATCCCGGCCATCCGCTGCCGACAACTACACTCCTGAAACCACAAACCACAGGAACTATTTTGTTCTTCTTTTCATTAGCCTCCTGTAATTCATGGCCAGTGAACATGGCATTCCTGGAGGCAGCCATGTACCAGTAGGCTAGGCTTGCTTGGCTTATAGAAACTGGGACTGCTATAAGCGATGCTACACTAAGCTATATTCCCTGATCCCTGAAGTGACCATTACAGTACATTGGATTTGATACAATTGGTTGACTTGCGTGATACACCCAAGATTCTGTTCTTGGACCTCTCTGGGTCAGCTGATAGCCTCCCATGGCTTTTAATATCATTTCTACGCTGACAACGCCCTCCACCCGTCTCCACCCATCAGCTAACTCTATCAGTCTGCTTAGCATCACTAATTTACTAACAGAGATATCTGTCTGGATGTCACACCACTTCCTCAAACTCAACCTGTCCAAAACCGAGCTGATAATATTTCATCCTCCAAGTGACTCTTCCCCTGACTTCTCTGTCAAGAGAAATGGCATAACCATCAACCCACCCCCGCATGCCAGGGTGCTAGGTATTATCCTGGACTCAGAACTCTCCTTTCGGCCCTACATCCAATCATTTTGCAAACTTTGCCATTTCAACCTCTGCAACATCTCTAAAATACATCCCTTCCTAGCCAATGAAACCACAAAGCTCCTAATTCACTCCCTGGTTATCTTCCGCCTCAACTACCTACAACTCCCTCCTCATTGGCTTACCTTTAAATATGTTATCCCTCTCCAGTCCATCATGAATGCTGCTGCCAGACTCATCCCCTTTACAAACCACTCAGCGTCTGCTACCCCTCTCTGCCAATCCCTCTATTGGCTGCCACTCACCCAAAGAATTAAATTCAAAATACTAACAACAACAAAGCCATCCACAACTCTGCCCCAGCTACATCACCAACCTAGTCTCAAAATACCAACCAAATCATCCTCTTCATTCCTCCCATGACCTCCTGCTCTCTAACTCCCTCGCCACCTCCTGCCATAATCACCTCTAGGACTTCTCCCCAGCCTCTCCCATCCTTTGGAATTCCCTACCCCAATCTGTCCAACTATCTCCAACTCTATCCACTTTTAGGTAATCCCTGAAAGGGTTTCTCTTCAGAGACGCCTATCCTGCCTCCACCTAACAACTGTACTTTCATTTTCTTCATCAGCTCATCCCCCACAGTTATTACCTTTTGTATCACTTGACCCTCCCTTCTAGCTTGTAAGGTCTAATGGGCAGGGCCCTCTGATTCCACTGTTGGTGCTATATAAATCCCATATAATAATAATACACAAGATATATTGTCTGGTATATAATCAGTCCAGAAAGTGAAAAAGTCTCACACATGTGGTATCACCATACTTGGAAGGAGTAGTAAAATGTGTTTTGGGTTGTACTTTGAAGTCTGCCCATGCTGTGCATTTGAAATATCTTATTAAATTGACAACTTGGTGTAAAAAAAAATCATTTTTATTTTCTTTATGCATTTTCCAAAAACTTGTGGCAAAAAATTAAAGTCTTTAAAAGACTCACTATGCCTTCTAGAAAATACCTTTGGGGTGTTTGCTTTCCAAAATGGTGTCATTTTAGGGGTGTTTACACTGTCCTGATGCTCCAGGGCCTCCAAAAGTGTGATAGGTAGTCAGAAAATTAGATGCATAATTTATGCCCCTTGAATACCCAACGGTGCTCCTTGAATTTTGGGCTCCTCTATGCATATAGGCTGTTAAAAAAATCTCACAGGTGTGGTACAATTCTATTACTACTCAGGGTGATGCCAAATAATATGCATAAATTTCCCCGAGGGCACTATCCATATATAAATGCAATCTGGTCATCTATCTATCTACTGTCAACCTGAATATCTGAAAAACAGGCTATCCACCAACCCTCATAGATGAGGCTTTTTCTTTCTATAAACAGAACTCAGCCACAGCTGAGTTCCCCTCATGTCACTGGAGTTACAGTTATTAGATGAGCTCATTTTTGCTGCTACAGTTGTAAGTGTTTTTATACCTTTTTAAATAAAGTGTCTAAATGGTATTACACTATGGAGGTTTCTCCTTCTCTTTTCATCCACTGAGCGGTTCAACATACAATCTAAGGATAGTCCTAAGACCATTCGAATAGGTCGCAGAGGCATTCTGAGGATTGAGGAGCATCCATTATGGCTACCTGGATTACCTTCAGGACTGCACTGGGCTCACGGATTTCATGCTGGTTTCTTACCAGTATCTGGTAAGCAGGCTATTTCATAGATTCGTTTTCGACTATTGGAATATATTTTATCACTTATCTTCGTTGGACGTTTTGTACTATTATACAGTGGGACGAGTCCATCCTCATTTTCTCATTTTTTGACGGACTATTCATTCGGACTTATATATACCATGAATAGGAACATCTACAGTAATTTGGGTTGACACTATATTCATTATCTTGGCACTCATTTTGTAATATAGTTTTATTTTTTTTATTTTTTACTAGCGCTGCATATTTTATTCCATCTACTATTTTGCACAAATTGATCAGTTTGTTTTGCGTGCTGCTGGTTATATTTTGTCTACACTAGGGGCGCGGGTTTTTCACTTTCTCTTACAAGAGGTTACGTTTGTCTTGTGGTTATATCATATAGAAGCAGATCATTGGACTGCCGGCACCCGGGAGAGTGACCAGGGCTCCTCGGTCCTCGTCATCATAGACTATACGCATACAGTATGTTATTTATGCACTTGCATACTGGACAATTTATCTAGCTTCCTGTTTTACCTTTGATATATATATATATATATATATATATATATATATATATATATATATACATGCTGTTTGTATGTGTATATGCTACTTGGTGTTTTTAAACTGCTCCAGTCATCCACCCCATTGCCTTATCCCAGGGTGACACTATCTTACCACTTCCACTGCATAGACACCAGGGGCCTCAAAATATGGATATCATCCATGATGTTGAATAAGCCAAGTTTGGCATTCTAGATGAACTATACACTTTATTTCCCACAGAATTCTTCTCCCCGTCCTATACTGTACCCCGCCCTGCATATCAACATCCGTGTGCACAATTTCGGAAAATAGAAGACATGTTTAAGGCTATCAACTTTCAATGGTGGGACAAATTCTTTCTGCAAAAATACTTGCTATACAAAATCAGCCCTAGGGGCCTCAGAAACATAAAAACCTGCTCTTTTCTCTCACCCTCTCTCGCCCGTGAATGGTACAATATTTCTGAATTCTGTACCAAAAAATGGATCGAAATTGCCATTCAACAAAGAGCCACTAAATACACAGATTTACTGTCCAGACTACAGTCTCTGCTTGGAAACCTCATGAAAAACACATTGCAGTCCAAAAACCTACTCTGCTCCATGTCGGATATAGTAAGTGACCTACACGTTCACCGCACCTCTACCCCAACCAAACAACATGTCTCTTAAATGCTTATCACTTAATGTCAAAGGACTAAACCATCCGGCTAAAAGACATTCCATGTGGAAAGAGGCTAAAAAACACAGAGCAGACATCCTCAGTATTCAGAAAACACATTTCAAAGCGTCCAACATCCCAACTTGCTCCCATAGAAGCTATCCCCATGTATTCCTCTCTTGTGCCCCCCAAAAGAAAAGAGGGGTCCTACTAGCCATACGTGACTCTCTAGCCTTCCAGCTAAAAGAAGTTCATTCAGATCCAGAAGGCAGGTACATAATTATAACCTGCGATATCAACGCATACCCCTACACTATTGCAGCTCTCTACACCCCTAACCAACATCAAATGAGATTTCTCCGCAGACTGATTAAGAAGGTCAGAGGTCTCAGCTATGGAAGTCTCCTACTTTGTGGGGATTTCAACGCCACAACAGACCCGATATTGGACACCTCTGCCAAAACTACATATCGTAAACCTATGCTTAAAGACTTGCTTCGCCTGGAGGAACTGTATTATGTGTGGAGATGCCAGCATGGCTGTGAGCGTGACTATTCCTTTTTCTCTACCAGACACCATACATACTCCAGGATTGACATGTTCATAGCTGACAGATGGCTGCTCCAGAGAATTTCTACTTCTGAGGTTTACGATATACTGTGGTCAGACCACGCAGCTGTATCTATTACTATTTGTGAGAGAAGTGCACCCTTCGCAAACCCCATCTGGAAGTGCAATTCAAATCTGTTCCAGGACAAGGCCACCTCCCAAATCATCTCCCAACACCTAACAGAATACTTTACCCTAAACAAAGGCTCAGTCCAAGACCCCTTTACACTCTGGTCCGCCCACAAAGCATACATCATAGGAATCTTGATTCAACTAGGAGCAAAGGTGAAGAGAAGCCACAATGCATGTATAAACGACATTATCAACAATATCCACAAACTAGAACAAACCAACAAAGCCCACACAAACTCCCTAACTACTGGCACCATACACACCCTTAGAGAAGAGCTTAGGAATCTCCTAACACAACAATATGACAAGCACCTCAAATGTCTAAAATTATCCTTTTATGCTAATGCAAACAGAGCAGGCAAACTCTTAGCGAGGAGAGTTAAACCAATTCAGGCTAAAACCAGGATATCTCATCTGATGCACCCCACTCTAAATCACAAAGTCATAAACCCCCAAAGCATAGCAGATCAATTTGCCGACTATTACAACTCACTCTACAATCTTTAAGAAGACCCCAACACACCACAACCCACAGAAGAAACAATAATTTCCTTTTTTTAAAAAATCAACCTACCCTTGATATCTAAAACACAACTGGAAAGTCTAAACTCCCCATTTAACGCAAAAGAAATACTCAACACTGTGGCTTCTCTTCCAAACAGCAAATCCCCTGGGCCAGATGGCCTCTCAAACAAATATTACAAAATATACGGAACCATACTAACCCCCAATTTGATTGAAGTATTCGAAAAGCAGCCCACTCATCACAATTCCCCACAGAAATGCTAAAAGCCTATGTGGTGACAATCCCCCGGCGAATTTCAGACCCATCTCGCTACTAAGTAGCGACATCAAGATATATGCGAAAATGCTAGCACACAGATTGTCCACTATTATACCAACAATAATCAAAAAAGACCAGATGGGGGTTTGTCAAGGGAAGACAATCTTCCGACGCAACTAGACGCATCCTAAATATTATGCAATATGTGGAGACCAGTCGAACGCCTTCTCTCCTGCTTTCAATAGACGCGGAGAAGGCATTCGACAGGGTCCACTGGCAATATATGCTACATGTCCTAAAATTATATGGCTTCCAAGGCTCCATAATACAGGCGATTTTAGCCTTATACTCCAGACCCTCAGCACAAGTACTCACTGCAGGATTACTCTCAAAAACATTCATGATCACGAATGGTACCCGCCAAGGCTGCCCTCTATCACCCTCCATATTTAATGTAATGATGGAACCACTGGATACCCGCATGGATACCCGCATCACTGGATTCCAAATTGCCAGCACACAACACATAATCAATCTCTTTGCGGATGATGTTATCCTCCCACTCACGAACCCACTGACTTCTCTCCCACAAGCTCACTGTAAACTTATAGAATTTAGTAAAATTTCCTATTATAAAGTAAACTTTACCAAATCTTTAATCCTTGGCCTGAACATACCGCCCAGTGCAGAACAGGCCCTCCAAGATACCTTACCTTATAAATGGACCAAGTCGGGGATATCGTATTTAGGGATGAACCTAACTCCCTCAGCAGCCTCATTGGCCCACTCCAATCTCCAAACACTCATCTCCAAAATTACCCCCCAAATCCAACACCTGGAATGCTGTGACCTATCTTGGACTGGCAGACTAGCTGCCCTCAAGATGACAATATTGCCCCAAATACTATACATCTTCAGGACCCTTCCCATTTCTATCCCCATAAAATACCTAAAAGAACTAACATTACTACTTAGGAACTGTATTTGGAACAACAAGAAACCCAGGAATGCGCATAACATCCTCACCAAAAATAGAATAGTTGGAGGAATGGACCTTATCGACATACAGGACTATTACTGTACACCAGAACCCCCCTTATGGGCACTCATTGAAAAATAATTATCCCCCACCAAAGACCTCACAACCTTCCTAGTAGTGGATACCTGGAAACCTTGGGATACAAAGTCTCTCCCCCACACCATTGCAGATTCCCTACAAGCATGGAGACGCCTAGTGGTAAACCCAGGAGACTCCATTCTTATACCTACACCCATCCTCAAAACTCAAATCTTGGAAACACTAGCCCCCATGCTTGACACATCCCAGCTACGAAAACACGGACTGACAGACATAGCCAAATTCCTCATAGAAACAAAACCCAAATCATGAGAAATCCTGAAAACAGAATTCCAACTTCCAGAAAACTCCTTATACGCATAACTACGTATAAGACACTTCCTAGAAAGAAACCCCCTACCTTCCATAAGAATTTCTTCCACAGCATGGTACTTCTTTATTAACCCCAGTTCCACAAACAAAGGTACATCCCTTTTCTACAACATTCTTCAGGATAAACTCAATTTTACTAAGAACACACATATACGTAAATGGGAAGAAGTCCTAAACAATTCATATACCCCTTTACAATGGCAAACAGCATTCAAATCGATACATAAATACTCACATTGCTCAAAGCATTGGGAAATGATGCTCAAAATAAGACTAAGATGGCACTACTCCCCATCGCGAATATCCAACTTCTACCCAGGGACATCAGCTTCATGCTGGTGCCTTTGTGTAAAAACAGGGAACATACTGCACATACTAAGGGACTGCCCAAAGCTTGCCCTTTGCTGGAAACAGCTCTCCACCCTGGTATCCTCACTGAACCTGACCCACACCCATATAGACAAAGGGTTGGCGATACACAATCTGGGTATAGAAAAATTCCATCAAAAATTGTATATATACCGTGCTTAGAAATTATATCAAAAGAGCTGCGATAAACTGTGCGATAATACCACAGTGAATCTAAATTAATCGAATTGCGTCGCGCTAAAAATTAAGTGCATACCTGTAGACCATATATAAAGTGCAAAAAAAGAGGTTATATTACAAACCCGCATTAATCAAACAAATAAATATGAAGTAATATATACTTGCAATCACCACTTAATAAGTATTCAAACCAAATAAAGTGCAAACGTGTACATCAAAGTGCAATAAAAATGATAGTTCATCAGCACCAATAGTTAATATACAGGGTGGGCCATTTATATGGATACACCTTAATGAAATGGGAATGGTTGGTAATATTAACTTCCTGTTTGTGGCACATTAGTATATGTGAGGGGGGAAACTTTTCAAGATGGGTGGTGATTGAAGTTTTACCGGCGGTACCAGTGGTGGGTAGAACTTTTCAAAGGGGGGAGTGTATATGATTACACGGTGTTTGTCCTTCAATTATAATGGTTGGTAAGGGTAAAGTAATTCCACATAGGTATATTTACCGGGTGGGACATATAATTGATAACCACGACTACTTGATAGTAAAAATAACGTGAAACTACATGTGCAAACGTGAAATAAACCAAACTTATGAATAATTCACCACTAACGTTCATATATAATGAAGTATAAATAAACAAACTAATTACGCCCAAACATTATATTGGAGAAAAAAACGTGAAATATATACCAGATGTCCATACG
>BLSH010243821.1:134835-145021 GCA_018402905.1 Glandirana rugosa
ACATCTTCATTTGTTTTGCCTTGCTCACACAAAATGCCTGTAATCATTGTCATTAGACAGTACAGATCAAAGTCAAAATGAAAGGAACCAATAAGAATGGATTGGTTACTTGTTATCGCTGTAAACCAACCACAGTGATCACAAATTTAAACTCTGGCCTTGTACAAAACTGGTTTTGGTAAACACATGAGAAAGGCAGGAGAGAATCATTTAAAGTAGTAGTTGAAATTCCTTCAAGGGGAGTTTAAATGCCACTGGCCACCAATGATTGTTGGAATGTTTACTTTAAATACCACCGACTGGCAATGATGCAGGCGTAAGGGAGGGGGAGTGAGGACATTTTTTGTTGTTAATCATACTTTGGGGGAATTTAGTGAAACCTTGCTATGCCCACCTTTTATCCTGAACAACTTTGTTTTAATTCAATGGCAGCCAAAATTTTTATGCCAGCAAGCAACCCAAATCATTATAGATTAGAAATGAAAAATGTAATATAGATAAAAAAAATATTTTAGAAATTAAGGGTAAATGTAAGCAAATGTCTGCTCTATCACAGCAATGTAAACTTAAAAATAGCCTGGAAAGGAAGAGGGTATAACATGGTGGTATTTTTGCAGTTAAAGAAAAACATTCCCTTTCTTTTTATACAATCCACAATTCCTCATTACAGGACCTGCAGTCACCAAATCTTTGCTGCACTACCTGTCTCTTCTATGTATCTATTCTAACCTTTTCCTCTCAAACAATGCTTCCTATATATTATATAATTGTAACTCCAACAGATATGTGAGAACCTTCTTGATCTTCAAAAGTGCAAGCTATAAAGAGGCGCTCCACCCTCCTCGTAGAATTTGCTAAAGGAATAATGAAGTCATCAATAGCCTTGCTCATCATTAGGAATCAGATGAACTTACCAGGGTTCAGTTTGAGGTGGATTAGACAAACTTTAATGAAGCTCAGGTGCCAAATCCAAACCCATTTGAAGTCAATGAGAGCAGAATGTTAAAAACCAGTAATGGTCATTTTCTACACTAATAGACTAGGGATTATCTAAAACCTGGTTAATGCACTGGGTAAACTAATAGACTAGGGATTATCTAAAACCTGGTTAATGTACTGGGGAACATTTAAAAAAAAATCTGTTTGGTAGCAGCAATTTTAATAATGCTTTAGTGAAACATAAAAATGCACCATTTTAAATGTAAAGTTGTGCATCTGTAGAATATATACAACCTACTGCCAGAAAAATGACATTTAGTAAGAAAAAATGCACTTATATTGCTTAAGTGACAACCTCACATGCTTACTTCTGTTTGAAAAACAAAACGTCAAGGACTTCATTCATCTATACCAGACCCCTATGCTGGAGAAGGTCTTGTATAAATGTTAATGGAGGACCCCACACAAAAAAACAGCATGGTGTTGCTCCCAAAATCCACACCATACTCTTATCTAAGCATGCCCCTCCCAACCTGTCTAGGCCACATGTTGTCAACATGGAGGGAGGTACCATGTTAACGAGGACAAGAGCTTCTTCCCCTGCCCCAGAGGTTGTGCAGGTCTATGGGCAGGATTATTTTCAGAAGTGTGAATCCCCCATAAGGTGCCCCCAGATACTGCCCCCATGTGAGTAAGTAGCCCTACTCATTCACATAAAAAAATTAAACGGTAAATTATGACATCCCAGCTGTTTGACAAGTGCGTTAATACAAAATAATAAAAAAGTTCAATGATGTACCTCCATCATCAATAATGCCTTTGAGCAATCCATGATAATAATGATGAACAATGCCTAATAACCCGTTGAAAAAAATCCCACTTACAAGATCCAGTCCAGCTGCTCACTAGTGCTCAATGACATCTTCCCCCACTACTAAAAATGAACAATGGGGGGAGGTTTCCCGAGTGATGTCTTAGGCGAGAAATATCACCATGGCCATATTTGGGCAAAGTCACTGAACAAATATGGCCATGTGGCCAAATGTGGTCAGTGATGTCAGTGCATCTCCGCTCCCTTTGGTTACATGGACAGGGATTTCCAGCTAGTAAATGATTGAGGCCGGGTGACCTCACTGGTTGCTAAGGATGTGATGGCACCCACCGCTTCCTTAACAGCAACTGACAAAAAGGAAGCTGTCATACATAGTAGAATAAAATCTGATGTTCAGATGAATGACCAAATAGCCAAAGTTTGTAACGAACCTTAATCTTATCCCTTTTCATCACAAAGATTAACATACTAGTTAGCTTTATGCAGTTTTCCAAATTCGCACTTTAACAAGAAGTCGGTTGTGCTGAAAGTAGAAATTGCTTATGATAATTGTTTAAACAGAATGAGGTTTTGTATATACTGTATTTTCTTAATTTATTGTGTCCAGGACAAAAATACATTTAAAAAAAAAATATTTATTTGTCCAGTAAAAATAAAATATTGCATATTAATGTTATAAAATATTCTGTTCAGCCAGTACATTTTTTGAAAAGTAAGAGAAAGAGTTAAAATTGCTGTAAAATGTCTATTTCTGTTTGTGACCTCATTGGGGAAATATTCCATAGCTTTTACTGTGAAACATGTACAAGAAATTGGGGTAGTAGTTACCACTGGGATATTCAGGCATGAACAGCAGTAAAAACATTGACCAAGGACCTGTGGATTCCAATATTTACCAGAAGCCAGTTTTGACCATTATATAGTTGTCATGTTTTCAGTAGCTGCTGATGAAATTTTAGGTTGGGGGGGCATACCCCGCCCTTCCTTTTTTACCCCTCCCACTTCTCATAAGCCCCACCCCGTATATATTCCACCCATTGTGTCACAAGTATACAGCCCAGCATCACCAGATAAGGGTATATACAGCATCACAGATAGGAGTATATACAGCATGACCAGAGGAGTATATAGCATCACCAGAGGGGTATATACATCACCAGAGGGGTATATACATCACCAAAGGTGTATATAGCATCACCAGAGGAATATATATAGCATCACCAGAGGAGTACATACATCACCAGAGGGGTATATATAGCATCACTAGAGGGGTATATATAGCATCACCAGAGGGGTATATACATCACCACAGAAGTATATGTAGCATCCCCAGAGGGGTATATACATAACCAGAGGGGTAAATAGCATCACTAGAGGAGTATATATAGCATCACCAGAGGGTTATACACATCACCAATGGGGTATATAACATCACAAGAGCAGTATATATAGCATCATCCGAGGAGTATATATAGCATCACCAGAGGGGTATATACATCACTAGAGGGGTATATATAGCATCACCAGTGTGGTATATATACCATCCCCAGAGGGGTATATGTAGCATCACCAGAGGGGTATATATACCATCATCAGAGGGGTATATATAGCATAATCAGAGGAGTATATATATCATCACCAGAGAGGTATATATACCATCACCAGAGGGGTATATATACTATCACCAGAGGGGTATATATACTTTCACCAGAGGGGTATATATACCATCACCAGTGGGGTATATATACCATCACCAGAGGGGTATATACTATCACCAGTGGGGTATACATACCATCACCAGAGGGTTATATATACCATCACCAGAGGGTTATATCCTTCGGCAGCCCCCCAAGGCAGTCGGGACATCAGTCCCGCGCTTACCCCATCTAGGAGCAGGCAGGCAGTGGTGTTTCGGCAGATAGCGGGGACAGCGAGGGGGGGGCCATGCATCCCCCTCCTCCTCTGAGAAAGGCACCCAATAGGATCGCCTGTCTTCTCTGCCAATCGGGAAACCGGTAACATACCGGCACTTCCTGATTGGTGGAGAGGCGGTTCAGTGTTAGAAAGGCAAATATTAATTTGCCTTTCTAACACATGTGAGTGGTCTTGCGGTGCCATGCTGTGCGCCACAAGCCACACTTTGTTGAAGCCTATTAAAGCCTACAGCTCTAATGAGATGCTTCAAAGAACCCACCATCCCCGGGAATTCATGCGGCCGACACCACAAAGGGGCCGGCTATATGAATAGGTGGTGGTCACCGTGGCCAAGGATATATTCATGCTATGCATAGATCTATCCATTTAGCATATAGGGGGTGGCTGGAGAGAGGGGGTGGCGCCCATGTGCCCTAATGGACGGGCCGCCCCTGCATGTATTTCAAGTAAGCCCCCAACTGTCACAGATGGGTGGCGTGCTCTTCTGCTTCGGGTCTTTGGATAGTTTTGACTTTTTTCTGCTGACACCCTTGCACTGAGAACTATAAAGATTGTTTCCTCCATGAGCTGTTTCTTACTTCTGCTGTCTCTGGGGATTCTATATCTTAACACATCTGGGACTATATATGTTCACCTTATCCTTGAGTGTGTTTATTCATGTACATAATTTGTGTTCTTTGGAGTTGCACCTTATGTTCTATTGTAAGTTCACATGTCAAGTTATGTCTCACTTTTGATATTTTATGTATAATGTTTTATTTTGGTACACTTTAGTAGCACTGCACGTTTTTGTTCCTACGTTCCTTCATAAAAATATTGCCATAAGTGCTAATCCTTCCTTCCTTTACTGAATAGGTGTTTTTGGCGAGATTTCACATCACTTGCTGTCCTGACAGGAGGAGAAGGGAAAGGGCGGCAAGGTGGTGTAGTGGTTAGCACTTCGCCTAGCAGCAAAAGGGTCGCTAGTTCGAATCCCAACCACGACACTGCCTGCCTGGAGTTTTCATGTTCTCCCTGTGCCAAAGACATGCTGGTAGGTTAATTGGCTCCTGTCTAAATTGGCCCTAGTATATGTATGAATGTGAGTTAGGGACCTTAGATTATAAGCTCCTTGAGGGTAGGGACTGATGTGAATGTACAACGTATATGTAAAGCACTGCGTAAATGGACTGTGCTATATAAGTACCTGAAAGAAATAAAATAAATCTCAAGTTTTATTTGAAGTTGGAGTTTTTTATTAAAGATTCAATATGGTAAAAAGATGCATATAATTAACATAAGAACTTATGCATAGGGATTGGTGACTTTTTAAAGAGACTAAACCTAAATGTAGAAGTAATACAATTGTTAGAAAACATTATAAACTGGATTTTATGTAGGCCTATTCAGGCAGATTTTTGGACAGCTCCCAGGTCCCTTGTGTAAGCCAAGTGAGTTTGGCACAAGTACTAAGATTGGTGTAAAAGATGTGGGTCTTAGCAGGAAGGGCATGGAACTTATTTTTGATAGTACATAATAAATGTATAAAGTGTATTTTGACATTTTTTATTTCACATAAAAGTCACTGCATTATGTATGCCAAAGGCCTTTGTAGTGGTTGAGTAAATTTGATGGGTAGAAAGGCTTATCATACACTTTATAAATGCCTGAATGCTAGTAGGGGGTCAGTGCATCATAAGTGTTGATCACAAAACATCTGCTGATATAAAGTGACTATACCAGCACTTTCTTTAGCACTTTTGCTGCCAGATCCATTTTTGCAGTTTTTCACACATGTTTAAAAATCATTTTAGGCTTGAAGATTAGTTGAACCTCCAAAACATTATCTTACCTCTGAAAGCAGATACCCTAGAAAATAAAATAGCGGTAGTTCTTTTTTTTATGTCACACAATATTAGTGCAATGGGTAATGAAACACAAAATGTCAGTAAAAATTAAACACAAGCTAAATATAGGGTACACAAACACAATATATAGCCCACTTTTTTTGGAAAAAGATTAAAAATGAGGTTGTGACTAGTAAATAGATACCCAGCATATCAAGACTTAAAATTGTGTGTGCTTGTAAAACCGTGATAAACTTTGCTACCATAAATTGTATATTAGGCGATACTACCCTACAGGTAATCAGTTTAGAATTTACCATGAGTAATGAGCCTAGAATTATTAGAACTATAATCACTCCAGTGCATGTGGAGATATGTAACATGTATTGCAAGCTGCATTTTCATGTGTACGCATCCTCAACGTGTGCATTTACATTTATATGACCCTTGCTCAATAGAGCGAGGATTTTCCATGTAGCCTAAAGGGCAACATTGAAAATACATGAATCAATTAAATAACATTCATTAGTGATGCATTCTGAGAACTCAACAACACTGCCATCACCAAAATTGCATTTGTAATGATTTTGTTTAGTTTTATATTATTTGTTCACTGGCATACAGCAACAGCAACCAATGTAATTGATTTCCACTGAGAAAGGAAGACTTCAGTAGGCAGTTTTGGTAAGACAACATATTATTTATGTAACAGTAATAGGCCATACATTAGTGGTGGAAGTAGAAGACATAATGTATAAACTTGAAAAATAAAGTCAAAGCCACCAACTTCATACAAATAATGGCAAAACAATTTTATAACATAGCATTTAATCTTATTTTTTGGTAACACGCTGTATTAGGAAGAGAGAAGGCACATTACAGTGTTTTTTTTCTGAGACCAAAGACAGAAAAATTATACAGACTTGCTGCATGACATGCACTCTTTTTGGCTAGGATGCAATTTCAAAGGGAGAAAGCAGGCAGATATTTTTTTTCTGAGACAGAAGACAGAAACATTGTACAGGATTTCATTTTAGTAGGAAAGAACAGGCAGATTTCCTCTGGAAATAAAGAAAGACAGTGCTTTTTTTTCTGAAACAGAAGAGAGAAAAAATGCACAGATTTGGTGCACAGCATGTTATCCTTAATAGGATGTATTTTTATAGGATGGAATTGCAAAGGGCAAGAGCAGGAATATTTCACCTGGAAATAAATAATCATATTGTATTTTTTTAGAGTGAAGACAGAAAAATCATGGAGATATATTTAAGAGGCAGAGAGAAGGCAGAATTAATCTGGAAATACAAAATTACAGTAATTTTTTTCTGAGACTAAACACAAATATTTGATGCTCATCCTGTTATCCTTTTAAATAGGATGTGATTTCAGAGGGGGGAGCAGACAGAAGAAAAATTGTACAGATATGATACACAGTATAATTTTCTGAGACTAAACACAAAATATTGTACATGTCTGATGCTCAGTGTGTTATCCTTTTAAATATGATGGAATTTCATATGGAGAGAACAGGAGGATGTCTTTTTACTCAGACAGAAGACAGAAAAAATGTACAGAATTAATGCACAGTAGCATTTCTTTTAATAGGATGTGCTTTTACAGGGAGAAAGCAGGCAGATTTCATCTGGAAACATATAATTATAGTGTCTGGGAAGTGCTGCATACTAAAGAAAAAACTTGAAAGGCTCGCTAAGGCATTCACTTTCATCACCTCTCCTCCTTCACCATCAGGAGGATCAAAGCCATATTGGCCATGGCAGGGGATACTGCCAGTTTCTGGACATTAGGAGGTTCGTCTTCAGGATGTCCTCAAGTTGTTTAGGGTGAGCTCTGACATTTTCCTTTATAACATGGATACATGGTTGACCATCCAGTAATGATCCCTCCTTCTTATGACCTGAATCCTGGGGTCCTTTTGCAAGCACTGTAACATCAATGAGCCTATCAACTACAAATTTCCAAAGGCAGAGAAACTCAAGTCCTTGGGGTCACAGAGGACAAACTTGTTATTAACTGGTAACAAGCATTGGAAGGGACATCCAGAAAGAATGCAGGATAGGACAAACCACGAGAGCTGGTGGTGCCACCCCACACCCAAAAACTTGATGAAGGTGACAATTGAGTTACCTCTACCCCACTGCTTTTAATAGCCTTATCCAGTGAGTTTTCATCAGAACCATCAGTTCGAGAGGCTATGCAATTGCCTAGGCAAAATGCTGCCAAGCTGTTTTGCAGCCGGTATACCTGAAGGTCAAGAGCTCAATCTGGTGGTGGCTTACATGAGCTTCCAAGGCAGACCGGAAAATGATGCAGGATGGGACAAACCACGAGAGCTGGTGGTGCCACCCCTCATCCAAAAACTTGATGAAGGTGACAATTCAGTTACCTCTACCCCACTCCTTTTAATAGCCCTATCCAGTGAGTTTTTATCAGAACCATCAGTTCAGGAGGCTATGCAATTGCTTAGGCAAAATGCTGCCAAGCTATTTTGCAGCCGGTATACCTGGAGGTCAAGAGCTCAATCTGGTGGTGGCTTACATGAGCTTCCAAGGCAGACCAGAAAAGTATGTAGCCATTTTGGGTGTTCAAGCCCAGCCAGTGTTTGCCTGGCTGAAATTCATCCTGCCTGCAAACTGCCTGGTATGTGATATAACCACATGCTGGAACTCTACATTCGCTATGATGCAAAAGCTGTATCTGACTCAGCAGGCTATTAATGAGTGTTTCTGTAAGTTTATCATTAGGACAAGATTGGGGGATTTGTTTTTTCTTACCACATCAACGACCCCTCATACAGAATGCATGCTCTGTTTTACCACCATTTAAAAAAGCAACCAGAGTGGTGAGCTGTGACAATGCAATTATCAGCAAAATGATTAATGTAGTGTTCTTTCTGGACCACACACTGTGTGGTGTATTGGACAGGGCACTTGAGTCATAGTCGCATAATGAAAAAGAGAACTTCCTGGTATCTCAGAGCCCACTTTATCCTGGGAGGCAACACCAGGCATGGCATTAGCATGAGGAGGAGGGTTGCAGCACGAGCACTGTGGAGGAGGACATTGGCAGGCTTCCAGGGGTAATATTTCAACCCTCCTTACACTTAAAATATTGTATAGCTTAGCACAGATACATGATTTACATTTAGATGTGCATGAATTACAACATCCTCTTAAAACTTCACAATCCACCTTACAGCTAATATGAATATGGATCCCCTATTACATCAATTACTTTATAATTGTTTAAGTCCATTCTTCCAAAGGAGTGGTGATAATTCTAAACACACTCCCCTATGTAATCTGCTTCCTCAGGTGATTTGTAGGAGGTAGGTGGATAAAAGAATATATATATATATATATACACATCCAACCAATTGCCCACTGGACTTTGGCATATCCATCATATATAGTGGGGGAAGAGGAAACATGAATTTCTAAATACCAGATCTAAGTGTATCAGGCTACAGTGGATTATTTATTATAAATATCACTCCCTAAATGGCTCCTCAGATCTAAAGTTGACACTTATCCATTGGCACAACAGAGTCCGTGGCATTTCCCCAAACAGCACAGGGGCATAACATTCCTCTCGCCTTTTTTCCATGTCTTGGCAGAGCTGCTTATATGTACTGGATGAATATTTTACCCTGCAGGATATAGATTGCAAAATCTATTTGAGGCCTTTATCATATTTTCAAAAAATCATTTTTGACATGTCACTATTTACCTAAAGTATTATTTTTAGTATTTTCATTTGCTGCAGATAGCGAACAAATAATTTATTAATTTAAAAACAGAAATACCAAAACATTTAAACATTTAAACTGAACATGTGTCTTTTTGAGTGAAGGCCCATATATTAGAGATACTAGTCAATAACATTTTGACACCTTTTTATTTGTTTTCAACACACAGAGTTACATTTTATATGACTGTTGAAAAGCATGATATAACCCATGACAAGGGCAAGCTCAATGATAACTGTCCTGTTTCTTAGCAAGTTTTAATGACAGCCTCCCACTGGCACATTATGCTTCAAAAGCATCATGAAATACTACAAAGCCACCACAGAATGTATGAAAAACATAACGTTTTTAAAGTAAAAATCAAACACAATTCACAATTACAAAATTGTCAGTATACCAGAGTTAGTGAGCTTGATGCCATCTGTGAAAATTAAAATTGATTATATATGTTCTTCAGTATAAAATTACACAGTAGTGAAATGGAGTCCCTTATGTGCACCATGCACAGACACTATGCAGTTGTAAAGCCTATTTTTGACCCCTTTTGAGAATGCCATGGAAGGTTAAACCCCATCATCCCCATACGTTCGACTTGCCAATGTAATGTTATTTATATGTGGTTATTGTACTTTTTCTTTATTATGAATCATTAATCTGCAATGTGTTAAAATGGTTCTGTTTCAAACTTTGGCATTGTAAAAAAAAATGTTTGTAATACTAAGGGTCTCAATATGTGTTACACATTGAAATAAAGAATGCAAAACAATGTTTAGTTGACCATAGTCAATTTCAAGAAACTTTTCATAGTGCATGTAGGAGGGCTGTATTATTTTTTCACATAATTCTGTGTTCTTACAGAAGGAATGAAAACAGCAGTCATGGGGATTT